>JADMNF010000116.1:0-102832 GCA_016097085.2 Sporothrix curviconia | reverse complement strand
GCGCTCCTCCGGGGCTTTGAGGCCGAGTTCCGCAAAATATCAAATTGCGGCGAGCCCCCTCTTGGCACGTTTTGTGCTGCTCGACCAAAACACGCACTGCTTCCCGGCGGGGGACAGTAGTTGTAGTGGCGGGCGCGGCAGAGACAATCGTGCTCGGCTGTCCGCTCTTTCTCGCACATCCCGCCGGCGGCCGAGCAGGCCGTGTCCATGGGCCTCAACGACTTTTATCAAATCAACAACGACGACGACGAGGCCACGCCCTGGGATGTGGCCTCCCACAGCCTCGCGCACGCACGCGACCTCGCGTGGCTCAACGAGACGGTGGCCCGGCTGGAACGGACACGCCCGGCCGCCCTCGCTGCTCATCCTCACGCACTGGAGCCCGGCCATCGACCCGCGGACCAGCGACCCGCGGCATGCCAACAGCACCATCAGCAGTGCCTTTAGCACGGACCTGTCCAAGGAGCGGTGTTTCCGGTCGCCCAGCGTCAAGGCGTGGGCGTTTGGCCACACACACTACAACTGCGATGTGCTGGTCGACCGGCCCGGCGGTTGCAGCGCCAATACGGCTGGTCACGGAACCAGAAGGGATACTATTTCCAGCAAGCGAGAGGCTACGACAACGACAAGACCATTTCTGGGTGAGGCGGTCAGGGCAGGCGGCTACGAATGAACGGGAAGAGGTCCAGGGAACGTCCAGGGAGCCGTGAAAAAGCGTCTGGTTTGTCTGATATATGGAATATCTGATTATACGGGGAAACGGAAGGCAGCATCATCTTAGCATCTTAGCGACGGTATAAGCAGCAGCATAGCCTTGATATTTTTTAGCTCTAGATATCCAATAAACGAACATTATTCTTTGTTATGAGAGGAATGAACATCTGCTTTGTTTGAACGTCCAGTTCCTAATATAGTTTACGCTTTTCATCGAAAAGAAAGGCTAGGGCCACAGCCAGCAACCAGTTGTGTTTGTTGGCTCCGGAATTTGGACGCCCGTGACCTCTTCTGTCGGATTCGGGCGTCTCTGCCAGCAAAGGCACCCGGCTGTCATTCTCTATATATTTCTGTCTCTTTCCGCACGGGACATCAGATGTAGCCCACGTCCTCGTCTTTTTACATTTGCACTCAACTGTAACATCAGCATTTCCTCGTTTTACAATTCCAAACACCAGAAACCAAGAAACAATATCCACTTTCAGACCCCTGCTTTCTATCGAATAGCAAGATGCAGCTCCGCAACGGCACCAAGAACACACCGGCCACGTCACAGCCGTCCTCCACCACACCGTCAAGAAGCCCCCGCAAACAGAAAACCCGCCGCAAAACGGGTCAAAAAGTCTACTCCAGAGAAGGCGGAGAAGGCGGACGTGGCCACACCCGAGCCGGAACAAGAGGCTACAACAGTGCCGGCCACCGGACCGCCGCCACCAACATCGGGCTGCGCGGTGCTCAAGCGCAAGCGTAGCCTCAGCCTCAACCTCAAACCGGCAATCAAGACGGCTGGTGCGACGGCAACACACGACAACGGCGTCGACAGAGAGCGCAAACGAGCTCGATTCGACCCAAACCTGCCATCGCCCAGCGGCAATCTAACTATTGCAGCGCGCCAAGTTGACAAGGAGGAAAAGCTTGCCCGCCAGAAATACTTCATGCCTCGATCCTCTGCCAAATCCAGAAACACGCCCCCTTCTATCTACGACATAATTCCTCCTTCCTTCACCATGTGTCCTTTTTTAAAACGTCTACTTCTATCTTCGAAGACGCGCCCACGTCCTCCTCCACGAACACGTCTACTTCCATCTTCGGGAACACGTCTACTTCCTCCATGAACACGTCTGCTTCCATTTTCGGGAGCACGCCTCCTTCCTCATCCACAAACATAAATACGGTCCTCTACTTGCGTATGCGGAGACTCACCCACTTCCTTCTTCTTGAGATAACAACTACCTCCTTCTCCGGGGATTTGCTTAATTTCTTCTGTGGGAAAGCGCCCGTGGCCGGCGCCTCGGTCCCAGAGTAGCGTTGGCGAAGCATTTACTGCTTGAGAAGGCGACCATCTTCCCACCAAAGGCCCTTTCCCGGACTTTCTTCCCACCCACGCCCGCGACAGAGGAACAGGCCCTTGTCCCATCAACAGAAGCAGACAGAACCCACCACCCTGATTAAAATAAGTAGCTAGTTTGTGTTGAGAGAGAAGAAAAAGAAGGCAGTCCACGACCACCAACGACATATCAACGCTGAGACGGCCGCCGGTTTTTTTGTGCTTCTAGTTGGATGAATCGACAGTGCGGAGTGTAGCCTGTGCGTTGCAATCTCTCGCGACAATTGATCATCGGCACCGCCGCGGCCACATCGCCAGATCTCATGGCCACGCAATCTTCATATAGAGTGTTTATATTGGTGACGGCTTCCTTCAGCCCCTTTAGAATATCCTTCTCTCCCATTCTATAGACGACACTTCTCGCATTTTTCCATTTCCATTTCCATTTCCATTTTCCATTTTTGACAATGTGCTTGTCTTTCCATCTTATCTTGTTTTTCAATGTCAACATAAGCACCGCAGATAAGCCTTTTATTCTGCGGCCAATGCACCTCCATTTCTCCGTCAAAATCTTGGCTTCTACGGCTGGTGGACGTGGCTGCCCTTCGGGCCACTCTTTCCTTGATTTCCTCTTGCTTCGTCTGCTTGTTTTGATTTTATTCCCCTTCTTCCTGCATTCTAGAAGACCAATCGAGGAAACGCGCGGCCCCAATACGTACATGATGTCCGTGCATTTCTTTCTCCACAACGCACTCCATCGTATGCTACTTCCTCTTTACTTATTTCGTTCACTGCACAACTACCGAGAGAGGTCGGTACAGGCTTTATATAGCAGATAAGAATACTGGGGAAAGTAGCACCAGAGTGGCAACAAAAAGGACAATCACCAAGGCGCGTGTCAGTGCCCAGCCCGTCGCTGGATCTAGCTGCTCTTTTCGGTTCCGAGATGCTAATTCTCCGTCACAGGTTCTGCCCCTGTCCGAGACCGCTGCAGACACCTCCTTTCTCTATGCTGCCCCAGATTGCGACTACCACCCTTGCCTCGACGAATCTATCCGTTGCCCCACGATACACGGGACGGCCAGCATTGCGCCAACTCAGCGTGTGAGGGGTATATGCTACATCTCGAGAGTCAAGAACGTAGTCAGAGAAGCGAGAAAATGAGTCTTTTCTAGTGGATCATCTTGCTATGGTGCTAAGAGCACACAACCAAAAAAGCACAGCGGAATATACAGAATACAATGAGAGTCCTTTTGTCCAAACAAGAAACGCCAATGTCATGTGCAACGCCCACGTGTATGTTCGAGCATGCCCGTAAAAAACAAACCGGAGCAAATATAGAGAGTGACAGTTCGTATCCAGGCCATGAGAATGTACAAACAAATAAACAAAAGTAAGAGACAGACGGATAATCAAGGAAATGAACACACACAACAAGATCACACAACCGTCGTCCTACGCCTTCTCTGGAGTGGCAACCACCTCTTGGTGCACCACCAAGATTTCCTTGGCGCCGCCGCCAGCCTTGCTGTCGCCGCTGAGCGTGGGCCCCGGCAGGTCGTCCTCGGAGCTCGAGCCCAGCTCGCCGGCGCCGGCATGGCGCTCCAGCTGCGTGACCCGGAAACCGACGCCGCCAGTGATCCGGTAGGTGCCGAACTTGTAGGCGGGCACGCCGGCCTGCCACAGTTCTTCGAGCTCCTCGAGCGAGCGCTTGCTTGGTGTCGGGCAGGTAAAAGTAGCCCCAGAGGATGCCGAGCAGCGTGATGGTGCCGTAGATGAAGCCAACCTTGGACTCGAGGTTGGCGCCCGGCGAGTACAGCAGGTTAGGGGCAGCGAGAAGGCGACACCAAACTCGAGCGCGTTGCTCAGGCAACGTGCGTGACGGTCAGGGTGCGCTCGCGCAGGCGCAGGTGCGGCGTCTCGTTGGACACGACGGTGCAGACGCCGTGGTAGGCGATGATGTGCACAATGGCCGAGATGATGTATAGGCCGATGATGGCGTTGCCGACGCGGCGGATGTCCATGGTGCCGATGCCGCCAATGATAAAGAGGCACACGGCGTAGAGCAGCGCAAAGACAAAGTAGATGCTTGCGACGGCCGAAGCGGTCAATGACAAACAGCAGCGTCAGCGGCGCAATGATGCTCAGGCTCTTCTCCATGAGGCCGAACTGCAGCGGGTCCATGGCGCCCATGCCCTTGACGAAAATGGTTGCCGTACTTTGTGACAAACGTCTGGCCCGTGGAACTGGATCAGCAGGATGCACATGAACACAATGAGCGTGCGCCGCTTGTTGGAGCCCCGGAACATTTGTCCCGCCATCGCGCCCCTGGTGGCCTCGTCCTCATCAAATCGACGCCCCGCAGCAGCTTGGCCTCCTCCTCGGGCGAGTTAGCCGTTGTGCCGTGCCGTTGAGCCGCCGCAGCGCCCGCACGGCCTCGTCGTGGCGGCCCTTGCGCACCAGCCAGCGCGGGGACTCGGGCAGGATCCAGCAAAAGGCGAGGCACAGCACGGGCATGACGTACATGAGGCAAAGGGGATGCGTACTGGCGCGCGTCGTCGTAGACCTTTGGAGCAGAAGAACGTGGCAATGGCGGCCGTGACCGAGCCCGAGTAGTTGAAGATCATGTAAAAGGCGATGACGGAGCCGCGCACGGGCCCGGCACAATCTCGGCCAGGTACATGGGCACCAGCCAGTCGTGCCACCCGGAGAACGTGGTCAGGATGACGCGGCCGCAGACAATCTGCACAAACGAGTGCGCCGTGAACAGCACCGTGACGCCCGCGAGCGTGCCCAGCTGCATAATCACAAACACAATCCAGCGGCCCCAGCGCTCGGCAATGGCGAGCGCCACGAACAGCATGCACGCGCGGAAGGGCGTGCCAATGGAGCCCAGGATCGACAGCTTATGCGGGTCCATCTTGTTGTGCGGGTGCTTGGTCGCCTCGTGCGTGCCGTTGGTGCCGATGCTGCTGTTGGTGCTGCCGTGGGACGAGCCGTGGTGCGTGCCATTGCCGTGTGTCTCTTCGGGCAGGTACATGTGGAAGTCGACATCGAAACGCTCAATGACCTGGATGAGGCTGGTGATGGAGTTGTCAAAGCCCAGCTCGAGCACGCTGACGCTCAGGAGCAGCAAAGACAGGAAGGAGATGGCCGTAAAGTGCTTGAAGAATGGCCAGGTTGCCGGCCTGTAGGCCTTGAACTTGGCCTGATGCTGGTGGTGCGACATGGTGGCGGTCAGCGATGGAGCTGGCTTAGAATAGCAAGAGGAAAGAAGGAAGAAGAGGAAGAGACAAAGCGAGGGATGCAAATGGCTCTCTAGTCCACACGCCAGAGCAAAAGCGGCCAGTATGAGACTCTTATAAGGCGGTTGAGATGGGTCCGGACAAGCGTCCAGACGGGCTGCTGGTAGATGAGACGAGGGTGGGTAGGGGAAGGCTGATGGAGACTGTGTAAATAAAAGACTCGTCTTGGCACAGCGTCTTTCTCAGCCGAAGATATAAAACAAATAAACACCACAGACAAGGGATGGGCAGAGGCGAGGTGATGGTCAGAAATAGTCAGAAACCAATTGCAATATAGTGCTTAAGCGCTGCAGGATTCTCTCACAAGAAGGCCCAGAACGGTAAAGTGAGCGAGGAGAGAGAAAGGAGCGCGGTAATGCTGACTTGAAGGTCCGGCGGAAGGGGCACAGTGTAGATGTGGCGGCCACGACGCCGTGCAGGAGGAGGAGATGGTGGAAAGAAGAAGGATCAAGGCTAGATAAACATACAAGGGATGATATCACGGAGCCATGAAAAAGAAGCAAGAGAAGAGGACGAGGGAGAAAGAAAATGGAGAGTCCAGATGCCAAGACATGAATCGATGCCAAGGCCGGAATAGAACAAGTCTATATATGTGAAAATCTGGGGAAGCTTTGTCTGTTTCTTTGATTCGCACTGGTTGAGGTGGACGAGGAAAGGGCTCTGCTGGGAAGAAGGAAGAGGTGGAATGGAGAAATGGGGCAGAAAGGCACGTGGTACATGGGGCCTTAGTCGAGGAGATGGATCGCCCGCATCCCAAGTAGGAAACGGGAGACAGGAGAGACGCGAGTCTTGTTGCTTTTTTTATCCATGTTTCTATGGCTATTTCTTGTTTCCAATGCATTGGGGATGACGACAGCATGCGGGCTGGCCTATGGGAACAAAGGGCCACGCGATCCAAAAGAAGAAAATGACAGCAGACACGACACAAAAAAATTGCATATCCAGCGAGCCTTGCCCTCTCCTGTTTCCTCTCTTGTGGGCATTCACGGCAGTCGTCTCTGCCCCCAGGAAGCAGAGTGGTTGGAGAAGGACAGGGCAATAACCTCACTTCATTTCCATAGATTCATATCTTGGCCATCTCGGCATGCTAGGGCGTGGAATCAAAGTGCAGACATGCAGTCAAGGAGGGTTGGGTGTGAAGAGGGCGAGGGAACGGGGAGGCGAAAAGGGGAGGAGACCGAACCCACCATGAAAAATAAAGAAAAGACCAGAAAGATCAGAAATACAATAAAACAAACTACAGGCAAATGGGGAGATGCGGCCAAGGGTGTTGAAACAGCGTGGTATTATTGGATGGCGTGGGCATAACAATGACGGAGACGGGCGGACCATCGCGGTAGGCAAGTGGTAAGAAATGAGGACGAGAAAGGCTGGAAGCGAGAGGTAGGAGCTACGGGAGTGCTCACAGATACCAGAAGGCAGGGAACATGGAGAGAGTGTGAGGGAGAGAGAGCTGGCAGAAGTCGTCTGGGAGATGGCATCAAGGCAGAAAATGGGTCCAAGAAGGGCACAAAATTAACAGACGTGGCAAAAGCCGTTCTGGGACAGTGGTCCGTCAATAAGAAAGTGAGTTTTTTTTTAAAAAAAAGAGAGAGAGAGACAGAGAGTGACACGCCAAGGTACCACCCCACAACAATCGACTTTACACCACGCGGCACTCTGCGGACACAATACAAGCAGAAAATAGAAATAAAAAGTCGGTCCCGTCTGGGCTTGCCGTGAGAGTCCTGGCTGACGCGTTGCCAATCTGGATAAGTCCATGGGCCACTGCATGGGACAGATCATGTTTCTTTCTTTATATGGCATTTTCCCATAAGCCGGAATATAGAGTCTCGTGACCAGATGTGAGGGTAAAGATAAATGGAACCACATGCGTCGAGGAATGCCGTTGTACGAAACTTGGCCGTCGAGACCGGTCAGATTCAAGATGTTCTCTTTGCTTTCAAGACAAGGAAAGAAGAACAGACGACTGGATGCAGAGACGGGTAGGGACAGCCTTTTTTCTTGAACGTGAGTTTCCCTAAGTTTCTCAGCCATACATGCTACAGCGTGAGGTTGCAGTGCCATCTAAAAAGAGTGACAAGCTTTTCGAGGTACTTCCGCGTGTTGAGAGATCAACCTCTGATTTTCTCCTACTAAGCTTCCCCTTCTCCCTTCAGCCAGTCAGCATCGAGATAGACCCAATTTATACAGCCAAGGAAACACTGGACGGGAAGTTCTAGGCACGAAATCAAGGGTCGACAAGCAACGAAAAGGTCCGAAAGCCAAGCCTTTTGTAAGGAGAAAAAAGGAATGACAGGAGGGGAGGCAAGAAAAGAATGTGCTAAAAACGTAGACAAGCGTTTTCGTCGTTCGGCTCTTTTTTGTTTTATTTCTCCTTCCATCTGACCCATTTCTCGGCACGCCATTTCCTTCTCCGAGCCATGTTATGTTTTATTTAATTTTTATTTGCCCGCCTTTCACCCGCACGGCAAAGCAACAACATATCTCTTGGCGGCTGATCGTGCCGGGAGTTGCACTTGGTTATAGAAACAGGAGAGGGGATGTACTATGCGGTATCTTTCACCTTTTGGGGGTCTATATTCTTTCAGCCGTTTCTTTTTATTTTTCTCATCGCGACTCATCCTTCCTTCCATTTCCTTTGCCTCCGGACACAACGACACGGGTCGCCGTTGCCTTTTTCTCAGCTCAACTTTATCATGCATTTCGTCATGACTCTTCCATCTCGCGTTCTCTTTCTAAAATCAGAGACACATGTCATGATTGTGATTTTAATACCTGTCATCCACCCGCCACAGTATGCAGCTTGTCGGAAAGGCGATATGGATCAGAGGAGCCCCAAGCACGTGGAGGCTCTAATGGGGACAACTATAGGAGCCTCCAGTACCGAAAGGACGTGGCTGATGCCTCGTAGGAGCGCGTGGTAGCTGGCCGCTTTCAAAGGCGGCTCTCATTATTGTGCTTGACGTAGATAACGTGCACAATATCAAACACAGAATGCACGCCGCTGGGGGTCTCATTTGGCCACTCCCATCTGACGCCCGTCTGGATATTACTTGCGCCGTCTTGTTGTCCGGTACATGGCCAAGCCAAGAAACAGAATACGATGCCCAAGAGGTCTAATCCGGATTATTACTTTTATATAGAGCATTGATTTCCAGCTTGCGCGTAACGACATGCCACCCACTATGATGATGTACTGGACGGTTGGTTGTTTTGTTTTTAGTAAAAGAAGAAGAAAGAGAAGAAAGAAAAGAAGAAAAGCAGTATATTCATCCATCTCAGTCTCTCGGCCGACAACACTTCGTATCACTAGACGGCAGATATCTAATGTAAATAGAAGGAAGGAGGAATAGCAAGGGAAAATAAGAAGTCAAAATATTTCTCTTCTCAGATATACAAAAACAAGGGAAAAAGGTAAAAGGGAAAAAAAGGGAAAAAAAAAAAGTCTCATGAAATCAAACCCGCCCCTTTCACTACCCTTCGCACTCCCCTCCTTCTCTCCTCCTGACCTCACTCCGCCTTGGTCTTCTTAGCCACCGTCGTGACCTTGGCCGTGCCCTTGAAGATCATCCAGCTGCCGATCAAGTCGTGCAGCCATCGGCCGGCAGCGCTCTCGAGCAGCGATGGCTGCTCGTCCTGGGCGTGGCGCCAGAACCACGTCTCGTTGACAAAGACCACCTCGTTCGTCTCTGCGAGACGCTCCACGGCCGCCACAATCACAGCGTGGACCACCATGTCCGGCTTGTCGGCCAGGAGCTGCGTCATCATCTCGGCGCGGTCGCCGCTGCGGTAGGTCACGAGATGCGGGCCGCAGGCAACGTCGTCCTTGCGGAACGCGAGGGTCTCGATGTGCTCGGCGTCAAAGGTGGCACGCAGGGCCGGGTCCGAAAATGAAGCTGCGCAGTGTCAGGCCCATGGGTGTCCAGCTAAAGGCGCCCATGGTGCCGCGGAGGTATGTCGTAAGGAGGAGGCCATTGTCATCGTCCGCCGTGAGCTTGCTGACGGGGATCGGCCGGGAGACGACACGCTCGCAGTAGACGACGTAGGGCGCATTGTCGGCATAGACCTCGTCGGGCAGAGAGTGCGGCGGGATCGCGTTTGCAGCGGTCGTAGCGTCCACGGATAAAGCTGACGAAGACGACGAAGAGGACGTCGTGATGGCATCCTTGTCCTTTTTCGTGAGGACACGGCGCTGCACGGCCGACGAGGCAATGGAGCGCGACGTAATGGCCTGGATTGCCACCAGGAAGATGGCCGGCGCCACGACGGGCACGAGTGACAAAGCGACGAGCGTCGCCTTGGACGGCAGGCTGAAACGACGGCATGGCGATGTTTCTATGCCTTTGAAAGGGGCGGTGGTGCCTGACGTTGACTTACAGCGGCTGTAGGACTGTCTTGGTGGGGCAATACAGTGGGACTTGCAGCAACTGCCATGTACTCCGTATTCCTACAGCGTTGTGTTACTGAGCCGTAGATCTGGTGAAGAGAAAGACGGCAAAGACGAGAAAGACGAGCAAGATAAAAATGAAGCCGAATGTTGCGACACCGGCGATCAGGGTATCTTCTTCCAGAAATGCTTATCTTTGGCCCCAACGTCCCTCCTGCACATCTGGCAGCTGGCTCAAAAGGGTGTGCAGGTGGGCAAGCCTTGTGACGACTGACTCAGCAGATCTGTCTTGCCCATGACGCCGTAATATGGGGTCGATGTTACAGCCAGCACTAATAGCGGCATAATCTTGTACGTGCTAACTACATATGCTTCTAAACAGAGCCAACTCGGACACCACAACAGCTAAGCTAACCGGTCGGAGCTGCCAAACAACGTCACCAGACGACGCCACGGCAGACAACCGCAGCCAGGGAGTAGCAGACCTCAGCACACAACCACAGCACACAGACCACAGCACACAGCATGGACGGCGCACGAACACCGACTGACGGCAAAGGCCACGTGCGCAACAAGTCGTCCACAAAAGGTGAGCATCCCGAGGACGAAACATCGCGATGCTCCGAGTCGATGCCCTTGGAAGCTGACAATGGAGCAGCCACGCGGCCCAGATCGTCGACAAAAGGACCGCTGGACGTAGACGAGTAAGTTGTGCAGGCTGTGCACCAGTTTTTTCCTGCTTCTGCTGCTGTTTTCTCACACTCGCGGCCTCGACAGCCCCCTATCACCAACGGTTGCGCTCCGGCCACAAACCGCCACGACGACCGCCGCCTCCTCCTTCTCCACCTCCTCGCCCCTTTCTCCCCTCTCTCCTCCTCCGCACACCGCATCTGTCCAGGGCGGCTTGACGCCCTCGCGATACACAAGCTCGCGGCGACGAAGCCCGGTCCCGGTCCCGGCTCCGGCCCCGGCTCACCCATGAGCCCAACCTCCCCCTCTTCCGCAAATTCTCGGCAGGCCGCAGCAGCATCACCACCTCTCTCACGGGGCAGCGGCCTCGGTATTGACGCAGCCCTCGCAGCCGCCGCAGCAGCTCCGCCGCCACCACCCACTCCACGGGCCAAGGACTTTTCCTACCTGCTGCGCTCCGAGATCTACCACCCACTGGCAGCCACAGCCGGCGCCGCTGCCAATGTGCCCCAGCCGTTCCGCGATGCCTCGGACCGCCAGCCTAACCCGGACGAGACGGTCGGTGTCGCCGACGATGCCGCGGGAACGCTGCTGGCCGACCTCCTGGCCGCAGGCCACTTCCGCGCAGCCGCCATTGTCGCGGCCCGCCAGCTCGTTGCCACGCCCGACCCCACCGACCACACCCGCATCTTTGCACTCCTCTACACGCGCCTCGCCTGCCTGCTGCTGCTCGACGCCACATCGCTGGCCGCCCAGGAAGCCAAGGCGCTTGAAGATCTCAACAGTCCGTTCTACGGGGCGAGCCGGTCCGGGAGCAGGACACGACGCCCGCCTGGCCCCCCACCTCGTGCCGTGGGAGCTGCGCGCTCTGCACGTGCGGCTGCAGGCGCTCGGGTTCGGCGACCCGCGCCGCGCTGTCATGAGCTACTATGAGCTGGCCCGTGAGGCGCGGATCCGCATTGGTGCTGCGCTGGCTGCGCACGACAACTCGGCGCGCGAGCTGTGGAAGGGCCGGCTGGCCGAGCTGGGCATCCAGGTGGCGGGCGCGCTGATCGAAATGGACGACCTCGCGGGCGCAGCGGCGCACTTGACCAACATGGGCGGCGACACGGCGTCCAGGCGTCACAAACAGGAACGTCGACGCCCACGCACGCCAGCCGGCGCATTGCCATGGCGCGGGCGCTGCTGTGGCTGCAGCTCGGCGACGTCGAAGAGGCGCGAGCGGCCATGGTGGAAGTGGGAGTGGAGCCGGCAGGACGGTTGAGAGTACGGGACTCTCGTCGCTGTCGTCGCCCCGGGTTCACGGCAGCAGCAGCAGCGGCGGCGACGACATTGCGGCGCGCGTGGTGGACGCGCTGTGCGACATGGCCGACGGCGAGTACACGGCGGCTCTCTCGTCGTGGCGCGCGTTGCGCGAGGACGCGCCCAACGACGAAATGGTCGGCATCAACCTGGCCGTGTGCCTGCTGTACGTGGGCCAGATGCAAGAAGGCCGGGCAGTGCTCGAGGCGCTGGTGGACGCGGGCGCGTCGTCGCACACGCTGCTCTTCAACCTGTCGACCATGTACGAGCTGTGCACCGACCGGGCCAAGGCGCTCAAGCTGGCGCTGGCGCAGCGCGTGGCCAACCAGATGCCGGCCGCCGGCCAGGGCTGGGAAAAGACTAATGCAGACTTCAAGCTGTAGTGATGCTCGATAAGGCTGCAAGACGCTGTTAAGCTATGCTTACTGCTATGCATACGGATACGAATAATTCCAATGGGTTTTTGTGTATAGAACGCGCCCCAATAAAAAATAACAAAAGGAAATGCTAAAAGAAATATTACAACAACATATCGCACATCCTGTTATCTATGATCCCCTCCTCTTTTTTCCCTACACCTTCATCCACAGCTTGACGACGCCCGTCACGTACTCGGCAATGTCCGACGCGCTCATCTTGCTGTCGCCGTACACGCGGTCCACGAACGTAATGGGCACCTCGCCAATCGTGTAGCCCATGGCCTTGGCCGTCACCGCCAGCGCCATCTGCATGCCGAAGCCGCGCACATCGGTGCTCTCAAACAGCTTCTCCAGCACGGACCGCTTGTACAGCCGGAACGAGCCCGTCAGGTCCGACACGCCCGGGCGCAGCACCGTGTCCGCAAAGATGTTGGCGCCCTTGCTCGTCAGCCGGCGCCGCAGGTCCCAGCCGTGCACGCCGCCGCCTGGCGCGTAGCGCGTGCCCGTGACAATGTCGTAGTCGGCCGTTTTCTGGAGGGCAATCATTTGCGGGATGAACTTGGGGTGGTGCGAGAAGTCGGCGTCCATGATGATAATAAAGTTGCCCTTGGCGAACTGCAGGCCGTGGACGTAGGCGGTGCCGAGGCCGAGCTTGCCCGTGCGCGTCTTCAGCACGACGTGCGGCGCGTAGACCTTGACGAGCTGCTGGGCGACCTCCTGGGTGCCGTCGGGCGAGCCGTCGTCGACAATGATGAGCTCCCAGTCAAGGTTGCTGGAGGAGGAAAAGAAAAGGGTTAGCAAGAAGAGGGTATACATCCGAGAATATCTGCCGAGAGCAAGAGTGTGTGTGTGTGTGAGAGAGAGAGAGAGGGTCGTCTTACTTCTCTGTAAATGTCCGGTTGAGCAGCCAGGCGACGACAGGCAGGTTCTGGCGCTCGTTGAACGTCGGCAGAATGACCGAGTACTTGTTCTTGGTGACGGGCGCCATTGTGGAGGGTGTCGAGAAAGGACCAAAAGGAGAGTCGCGGTGTGCTGTTGAGGCGGTGGAAAAGACCAAAAGTCGGTTGACGATGAGATGCGCTTAGCAGGGGAGTGAAAAGGGAAGGAAGGGAGCTAATCACTCTTTCTCTCTTTCTCTCTTTCCCTTTCTTGCGATGGCAGGTGCAGGTGGAGAACGGGCAGGTGCGATGCATGCTCACCAGCAGTGGGACAGCTGTCCACCACGTCCACTTTTACGCCAGGGGTACTTGGGCCCAGCTGCGGCTAACCTGCATTTGGCGCCGTGCCTCTACGAGTACGCGTTGAGACGTGTCTTATCGTTATCGGTCTCGCTCTGGAACTTGACCTTGGCACTTGGTCACCTGATTGCTGACTCATCACCGTATGAGATAAGTGAATGGATGATGCAAAGCTCGATTCCAAATCCAATAGCGCACAGCAGTCGGAACCTGCGGAAAAAGTGAAATTGTATGTTGGCGGGCGTGTATAAAATGCTTTGAGACCCCCTCTCTTGTAGATAATTAGATTGTGTTAAAGAATGCCATCGACAAGTATAAAAACAATGAAATGAAAACAATCGCAACCCCGACGCCTGGCTGTTCAAGACAAGACGAGCTACATGTATACAGTCTATAATATCGAAAGAAAGAGCCGTTTGTGCCTCGGCTGTGGCCCTCGAGCCTCGAGGTATGTATCCAACAGAAGCATGAAAGAAAACAAACAAAAACAAACAAAACCAGAGAAGCCGTGTATGGTATAGTTGGTTGAAAAAGACAGCACGAAAGCATGAAACCGAAAGTAAAAGGCAGCACAACGCTCACTGTTCTCTATTTCACTTGTTCACTTCTGGCCGGCCTCAATATCCGCCACCTGCTCCTTGGGCTTCTTGCCCTTGAGGTTGTTGTAGTGGTAGATGCCCTTTTCGCGGTCCTGCGCGAGCTTCGCGCGGTCCTCGTCCGTCAGCGGCACGCCTCGATGCCCTTGACCCGCTTGCCCTCGACAAACATGCCCAGGCCGCCAAACGCGCCCGCCAGGCAGCCGAGGGCCACAAACAGGCCGGTCGACCACGACGGGCGGTCGTACCGGTTCATGCCCCACATGAAGCCACACAGCACCGTCTGCAAGAATGTGTTGCCCAGGTTCATACACAGCACAAACACAATGGCCCAGTGGCGCGTCGGCGGCGCGCGCTGGCCCGTCAGCGGCATGTCGGGGATCTTGGACTCGGGGAAGGGGATGGCGCTGCACGGCGTCTCGGGCGGCACATTGGCCGGGCCCGTGGTGATGGGCAGTTCCTGGGAGCCTGGCAGCCGCAGCCAGCCGCGGTGGACACCGGCTAGGCGGCGCAGGCCCTTTTCCTTCTTGCCAACGCGCCACTGCAGGTAGTAGTAACATGTCGCGGAAGCGCCAGGGCGCGAGGCCGAAGCCGGTCACGCAAAAGAGGCCGTTCAAGATCTGCGAGTCAATCTCGATCCAGATGCGCCGCGGCGAGTCGATGTCGTTGCAGGTCGGGTGGCACATGGCGGGGCTCGCATTTACACAGCAGCAGGAACAGCATGCCGCCCCAGGCGACAATGTTGCAGCCGTACAGCACGACCAGGAAGCCGACGGGCGTGGTGACGTAGTGCCAGAAGGCGACGGCGGCGTGGCGGAACGACTCGCCCTTGGAGTACCTTGGCGGGAAGTGGTAGCCGTTGTCGTATTCCGAGTACAGCGGTGCATCGACGTCAGCGTCAGCGTCGGCATCCGACGCAACTGTGTTGTTTGCGGTTGCGCTGGCGTCGGCTGCTGACGATGTCGGGCGGATGGTCGCCTGCGGTCCCGAGCCGTCTCGTGATTCCTTTGCGTCTTTTGCTTCGTTTGCTTCGCTATCCCCCATCCGCGACATCTCCATGGATGCTGCGCGCAGGTGCTCGTCGAGGGTGGCCAGCATAGTGGAATCGCCGCCCTTGGGCAGTGCCCGTTGCTGCTGGCTAAGCTGGTGCAGCGCCCGGTTGCGGTCGTCGGGGTCGCTGGCCGTTGAGGACCGCGTGCGTGTGCCTGACCGTGAACGCGCTGCCGTCACGACCGTCGAGGTCATGTCTGCCGTGGCGGCAAGGAAGCCCCGAGGCAAGTCGGATTCCTCGAACCGCTTCGACAGCCGGCGTGTGATGCTATCAGACGCCGCCGACGAGGCCGCAATCGATTCGCGCGCTCGCGGCCGACGGTATTACTGTCGTCGCGGTCGCGAAAGAGGCGGGTGTTGGCCAGGGGTACGGGGTCTCCGGCGTCGATGTTGTTGTCGCTCGTGTTGGAGGTGCTGATGCTGGGGAACGGGTGGTTTTGTCGTGCTGGAAGCTGTGCTGGAACGGTGCTCATTTCGATGCCTGGCGACGCTCTCGCGGCTGGGAAGGGCTCTAAAGGGGACGTCGGTTGCCCCATGGTTGCCACTCGCTGGGTGTATGGAGCACAGGCTTCACAGGGGCCTGGAAATGGTGGACAGCGAGTCTGTGATTGGCGAGACGACGTGGCGAGAAATGCTCGTAGGCAAACGCTCTTTGGTGGAACAAAGGGGGCGGAGTTGAACGACCGCTGACGTCGACGCAGTCAATTCACCGAAGCAAAACGTCGGTTCTGCCCTGGGAAAAGAAAACAAATACAGGGAAGAAGGGTGACGCAGGCTGAGCTCTGTCAGTGGCTGTCGCGGGCCGGTAGCTGCACAACAGGCGAATGGGTGCAATGCCACGGGTGGTTGATTGGAATGAAAAGAGGAGATGGCAAATGGCAAATGGCAGAAAAGAAAGATTGAAGCGCAGTCAATGCGTTCCAGGCAATTAGAGTTTCTGGCGCTGCTGGCAGGGGCTTGGGGCAGGGCAGTAGCGAGTGGGTTTATCTACTAGAAAGACATGGAGTATTAGTTCGTTTAGAGGCTGAGAAAGGCAGCAGATTGCCATCTCGGGCTGCGTCAGCGGGCCAGGACGATGTCCCATAGCACAGGAACAATCCGACACTGATTTACCCCGTCATACATCATACACGGCCACAACGTTGCAGGGGAAAGAAGATTTCCTGCCTACTGGTGCCTTGGAAGTTTAGTGGCGTGTCTTAAGATAGTTTCTTTCTCTTCTGCCGCCAACACATGCCAGTTGCGCACTAACTTGCCCCTAACACCGCTCAGGGCCTTTCCCGTAGCGCTGAGGCGTTCCCGGCAGACTCTTCTTAGTGGGAGGTAGCGGGGCGACGGACTCTTGAAAAGTCCGCCGAGGGAAAGAGGAGTCGGATTCGAAGGGAAATTGCGAGGCGTGCATACACTATTATATGCAAAAAAGATGCAAGAATCCGAGGGCCCTCGCAAATCTCGGACGACGAAAGAGTGTAAAAAACTTGAAAAGGCGAGAAAATAAGAGCAGAGCAGAACATGCTGTCCTTCGTCCACCGGCTCCGCCAAAAAAGCTCTCTCTCGCCGGGAATTGAACCCGGGTCCCGGGCGTGACAAGCCCGTATACTGACCACTATACTACAAGAGACTGTATTCTGATGAAGACTTATTGCGGTCGTGTCGCGCTTATCGAAGCAGCGATCCCGCCTGCAGCCATCCGTCGATGACGCAGATCCATGCCTGACAGACACCAGTCTTGCATTCGGCGCAAGGCTCAAAGTCGTACATAATTACGGCAGATTGCAGACTGGCACGTCGTTCTTACAAAATCACTTGAAATAATAAATAAAACCTAGTTGACGGAATAAATTGTCATTAAAATAACAAATAGCAAGCCGAGAATCCTGCCTCGACTTTGGTATTAGGCTTCAGAACATTGGCCAATAGAAAGAAGGAGAGAAAAAGAAAAAAAGAAGAAAAAGAGAAGACGCTGCCCTTTCACTTACCTTTGGCCTTCGGCGTCCAGAGCCCGCTTCTGCACTTGCAGATCGTACTTCTTCATCCAGGCCCGGCCCATCTTGGACTGGACCTCTGCATACAGTCGCTCGCACTCCGCCTTGGTCTCCGCGGCCGTCTTGGCGGCCGTGCCCATGTTGCGCCGGCCCCGTGCACTGGCAGCAGCGTCGACCAGCAGCTGCTGATCCTCGCCGTCCAGGTCCAGGCCACCAACAAACGCCGACATGCCTGCAAAGTCAGCCAGCTCCTGGCTGCGTCGGCGATGATGTCGCTGAGTCTCTTGTGGACCTCCTTCATCTCGTCAACAGTGAAAGAAGACATTGTGAGGAGGGGTTCAAGACCAAGTTTCGACAAAGGCGAGTGAGCAAGTCCGGAATATAGTTTCTTACCTTGCTTGCTACTAGCGATGCTTGTGGCCCCGAGGATGAAGCGAAGTCTTGATGACCATCCTGGCCGTGAAGGCTGTTTAATAACCATAATCCGGGCATGCTTTGTTCACTATCTTGGGAGAAGTTCACTGTGAAAGAAAACGTATTCAAGTGCGTTCTTATATCAATTTTGGCAGTTATATCTGAATGGCTTTCTTTGTGTCAGACGAACTTGTATCAAATCTCGATTAAAGTGCTGAACAGTATGAAAAAAAATATACGAGTAGTGAGACATACGAGTAAGAAGAAAAGAAAAAAAGAAAAAAAGTTAGAAAGAAAGAAAAAGACGAGAAAAAGAAAAAGGATGGTCCTCACTGAGAAACAAAGACTTAATTCGCTGCGTACAGACAATGTCGACAAAGACGTCGTACCTGCGATGAAAGAAAATGGTTCACTGTCAATACAACATGTTTGTCGGTGCGCTTAGCGCTAATTGCGGCCAAGGTCTTAAGTGTACAGAACACACTTGCCGAAAGTGGGGTGCCGGCCCTGAACAGTTCAACGCCAAAATTGTCCATCAAGGTTTTTTTCAACCTCACCAGGAACGAACACAACAGCAGCACTATCCTCCAAGCACAACGTCGCCCAAAGAAAACCATGAGGTTCTCTCGCCTGTGCAGCTGCCGGCCAACGGCGCAAGCATCACCCCCAACCGTGAGCTCGCCGACATTGTCTACAACAACCTGGTCAACCAGCAGGACTGGACGCAGATGCGCATCCACGATGGCGATGACGACAGCACCAAGTATCCCGCACACTGCTGTCTGGCCTGCCCCGCGCCGCCTGTACATCCACCCAGAATGAGCAGATCGAGGTGCTGCGCGCTGAAAAACAGCTGGGCAACGGGCAGCGCATCGCCCAGCCTCCCGAGCGCGAGTGGATTATGCCGGTGCACCTGGTCGAGACACCGACCGTGAGCCAGCTGGCGGCCGTCTTTGACTCCATCACGGCCATCCCGCCGCCAGCCGAGGGTGAGTGCGCGGCCAAGACGGACGACAATAGCAACGATGCGCAGTGGAGGGCGTGGCGCGGCCCGCGACGGGGCAAGCGGCTGCTGCTGGCCGTGGTCAAGACGACTCGTCGGTGACGTACTACTTTATGCACAACGGCATTGTCAAGCCGCGGCAGAACTGAGCTGCCCAAAACGACTTGCCGGGACAGGCTCAGGACACAGAGAAACCAATACACGGATACACGGATACAATTTGCTATCTGGGCGAGACAAGTTCGACTACACCCCCATTGTCTCCGTCGCTCCTATCATCTACGGAGTGAAGACAACCTTTTGCACCTTCATCTTGTCAAACAGATCATAGCCCTCGACGGCGTCGGCAAGCGGCATGATCTTGTCAAACATGAAGCTGGCGGTGTTGTGCGGTGTAAGCATTCAGTCTTGCGACACAGAAAAAAAGGAGCAATCAAGGACAAAAAGGGGCGTACCTGAACTTGTCCTGGTTCTTGGCTAGCACCTCGAGGGCGTCCGAGAAGATGGAGCGCACGGGGCAGCGGCCCTGCTGGACGCGGACGTTTTTGCTAGAAGGAAGGGAATTTGTCAGTAAGTGGTGTCCAGCGAAAGAAGAAGAGAAAAGAGGGAAAAAAGAAGAAGAAAAGAAGAAACTGTTTCGTCAAACTTACTTGTACGCCTCGTTGCCAGACCACGGAATCTAACAGCGAGCCAGTTAGCACACGTCCTCGACAACACAAAACTGTCGTTTGCCGACCCCCCCCCCCCCCCTTTTTTTTTTTTGTTCCCGTCTTCTTTGTACCTCGGCATTGTGCACGCCAATCGAGCTGATGACGCCAAACGGCCGGATCAGGATCAAAACGCCGTCCGCAGCGCCGGGCTTCAGGCCCACGACCTCAATGACCGCGTCGGCACCGCGGCCCTCGGTCGCCTCCTGCACCGCGCGCACCATGCCCTCCTTGTCCGTCAAGAAGTTGAAGCGGCTCCGCGCCCAGCGACTTGGCCAGGTCCAGCCGGCTCGGTACGCTGTCCACGGCAAAACAGCCGCTTGGGCTTGTACTCGAGCGCGGCCACAATGGCGCACAGGCCGACGGGGCCGCAGCCGATGACGACCACCACGGCATCTTCCGCCTTGACGTTGGGCGCCAGCAGGCCAAACGCGTTGCGGGCGCCAAAGAAGCCCGTGGGGAAGATGTCGGCCATGAGCACGAGCGCCTTGTTGTCGACGTGCGTGGGGCCTTGACGACCGTGCCGTCGGCGCGCGGGACGCGGACATACTCGGCCTGGGCACCGTCGAGCTTGGGGCAGCCAAAGAGCAGGCACTCGGTGCAGCGGGACGACATGCCGCTCTTGCAGTAGAAGCACTCGTTGCTGGCAAAGGGCGGAGGCGTTAACATTCGGCATGGCACGGCGAAGAAGGGAGAGCAAGGGCCTTACCAGGACACGGTAAAGGGCGACACGATCTTGTCACCGACCTTGACCGTCTTCACAGCAGGGCCGGCCTCGACGACGGTGCCGACAAACTCGTGGCCCATGATGAAGCCGGTGGCCGACGGCTGGTGGCCGCGGAAGACATGCAGCTCACTTGATGAAACGAATTAGCCATGCACTCTCGGGAGGGGGAGGGGAGTTGGAAAACTCACGATCCGCAGAGCGCCGTGGCTCGACTTGGACAATGACGTCATGATCGTTTTCGACTGTGAAACAGAGAGACGAGTCAGAACAATGGTGCACGCAGCCAAAGCATCGCGATGGAGGACGTCGTGATAGCAAGAAGCTGCGACATCGCAGGACAGCAAAAATGGCTTCCATCTGCTGCTTTCGGGGGAACGGAAGGGTTCTCCAACGCACGTTGCGGTACCGGCCGGTCTTGCACCGAGACCTTTCCGGGGCCGTCAAAGATGACGGCCTTCATCGTCTTGGATGCCATGTTGCTGATCGTTGCGGAAAGAGCTGTTTAAAATGGGCTGGATTTGGCAAAAAAATAGATGAACTGGCGATGCTTTTGCCTTGTTCTCGTGTTTCGTCCAATTCCAGATGCACTGATTCCACCAGTCGAAAGTCGCGTGTTTCGGCCTTTTAGTCCTTTGCTATTTCCCTCATTCCCGCGCCAATGCCACGTTGATCTCAGCAAAAGCAACAGTGGTGCCTCGGATCTCTGGAGCGGCTCCCGCAGCCGCTTTAACGCGAGAGCGCCTATTTCCCCTCTCTCTCAGCGGCAATCCGTTTTCGGAATTAGTGTGCGGCACTCAGTAAAGGAGAGGCGCCTAGCCCAGCGGTGTAAAGTCCGGGAAAGGAGGGGAAAGGGCCGAACTCACGGAGCCCGGCTCTGGCGAGGACAAAATGGGCCAGCAGTGCCTCCGAAAATACAATGATTACGGTGCCGTCACGATATCGTGATGCGATGCAGCGCATGGGTGCATGCTTCGTTAGGGCTGTGTCCTCTTTCGGCCTCTGGGTCCGGGGACACCGGGCTGGCACTTTGGGGCGCTTCCAGGGCATTTTAGTGATGGGTGCGTGGCTACGGGCGGTTGGCGGCCAGTTTTCTCGGCGTTCGCTTATTGCTTCTATTGCCACAGCATGACGCAACTACTTCGTTGAAGAAGAGGCTTGGGCATTGGGGCCTGAAGCCCTTGTTGTAAGCCCTAACCCCCCTAACTTCCCTAAACCAAGTTAGATATCAATAATATGGGACTTGGCTGACCATATCTCACACGAAGAAAAGTGGCGTACAAAGGATATACGGAATTGATAATGAGCATTTTTGCAATGGTAAGTGAATTTTTACACTACAAGACATAAGACAAGGAAAAAAAAAGTGTAGGCGGCTCCGTCTTTTCAGCCGCTGCACATCCTCGGTAGTGCTGACCTGAGTGAAGAGCCTCTCGCCGGCCACGCCCGGAGGCTGCCGTGCCTTTTTGGTGGGGGAAAGAGTGGAGACTTGTAGGCATGTCCACCTGTAAGATACTAACAGCGGGAGCGAGCCTCGGGGTTCTGGACTCGCTTGAACCCTTGTTTCTCGCAAGGATGTTCTCGCAACAGCCACGGCGACGGCGACCCCTGAAGACAGAAATGACTCGTAAAAAAGGCTGGTGCTTGGTTGTTGATTTTGTCGACTGGCCCGTGTGCTCTTGTAATGCTCGTTCATTAACGTCCCTATGCCATATTCCGGAATAAAGTGTTGTAGTGATTTCCATTTGCTCTCCGGATTCTTTTTCTTATATTCCGCCAGGCTTGCTTGTCTTTGTCTTTTCCACGGAGAGAACAAAAGAAAAGACAAAAACATACAAAACAGACACAAAAAAGGACCTCAACGAACTGTACGGAGTACATGTACTCAATACGGAGTACGAGTACAGAAAAGGAACAAAAAAAAAGGACGCGTAAGGCTCTGGCTCCGCAAACTTGCCAAGACTGCTCTTTCGGTTTAGTTTTTGCTTTGACACAAAGCTGGTGTTCTGCAGAGCAATCTGGTCGCTTGACATTAGGTCTATTTGGTGGCGGTTTTTTGTCACTAAGACGACAGCTCTTCGGGATGGCCTGGCTCGCCTGACGTGCCTAGCTGGTTCTTTCATGCGGCGTGCCTTTGTACGTGTGATGGTGAGGAAAGTAAGGGTTGTTGGGGATGAATCACTAGAGCTGTATCACCAAGACAGGATTACTGAAATCAGGGAAAATATGAAGACCAAAAGGACCCGAATCGAATGAGGCTTTAGAATAGCCCGATATAAGATACCCGGTTTCTCCATCAGGATGCCCAGATGTCCAGCGTGATAAGGATCATGTGAGTTTTATCTTGGTCTCTCATTCTCTCGTCCCCTTACTGGCTGGTTCTTGATCAGAACATATCTGTGCTCGTGCTGTCTTTTGATATCCCCATCCCACCCACGCCGTTGAGGCTACACGGCCGCCAAGAACACGTGCGTGGTTTGAAAGACAATATGAAATGTCCGCGTGGCGGATTCCATGACAATGAAAATAAGCATTCTCTCCACTTCCTCAGCCCGTGAGATATCTCACACCCATCTCGCCTACCCTTGCCATCGTTCGCACCGAGAGCTGAAAGTTGAAAAAGACCCAAACGAGGCCCAAACTCCACTGGCGGCCCTGAACCGTTTGCGGCCCAGTCCAACTTGCACCATATGTTTTCTCCTCCTTTTTTCCCTTG
Organism: Sporothrix curviconia; assembly: GCA_016097085.2. Classification (NCBI taxonomy): domain Eukaryota; kingdom Fungi; phylum Ascomycota; class Sordariomycetes; order Ophiostomatales; family Ophiostomataceae; genus Sporothrix; species Sporothrix curviconia. The sequence goes on along the minus strand of JADMNF010000116.1, from coordinate 80,252 downwards.
GCATCTACTCGTAATAATTCAAGTACAGTTTCCATCTTCCCGTATCAGCCTCGATCAATACGAGCTGGTGTCACAGCCCCTTTTATCCTTACAAAGTCATTTTACGCAAAGACTGCTGACCTTTGTGCTTGATTTTGTGAATTGCTCTTCGCTCGGCATTAACGGGGAGGGGATGCCAACCCATGTTAGGTCTGGATGGTTTAGGAACCGTGATTTTCCATATATGTACTCCGTACCTTCTCTTCCTGCCCACACTTTCCAATTTGAGAGAGCAACTCGGCGCACTAGTGGCGCTCTCGCATGATCTGCTGCCACACCTGCCGCCTGGAAGATCATCTGTTGACAGAATTTTTGCTTGTCCTCACTCGCTTTGGTTACCTGGACATACCTGATATTAACACGTAAGTTCGGTGACGATATTCTGGGCACGAAAGTCATATTCCACTGAAAGGGCGGTGCGTAAAAGCTTGTGACTGTCTCACGTTGTCGTGTTCTCTTCTCCCTTGCCAATATCATCTCTTACACACCATGAGGCTGTTGGTGGAGGTGGCGCTGAGAGGACAAAGTAACAACCTCGCGTTGAGGTGATTTTCTTTAAAATAAATATTATTACGCCAAGACCAGGGTCTTCTTTGTCAGGTTCTTTTTTACATGTCAGGACCAGGTTTTTTTTTCTTTCTTTTTTTTTTTTTGCTGTCAGGTTGGATATTCAAACCCTCAACAAAAGGCAATTCTTCCGCCAGAAAAGCAATTTTCCCGCCCCATGTGATATGCCTCGCAGAGAACTTGTTTGCCTCTCTTTCATTTCGTTACTTATGTGCACTCCCTCTCCCGCCATCTTCAAGCCAAACCCTGCTTACAATCCAGGCCAAGCGGTAACAGACAAGCCTCTTATGGCGTTGGTAAGCGAGGGACGCCCATCAGGCCATGTTAGAGCAGCTAGCTCATCGTCCGGCTCCCCTCTCTTGCTTCCCCTTCCTTCAGACGGGCATGAAGATGTCTCGGAGCCTACTCGGTCGGGATCGGTACCGTGACTGGACTATTAGATAAAGCCTCACCAGGTTTTCTCGTCTAAATTGGTAAACAGAGACATACTCGTATGCAGCGATTGTTCGACATTTTCTGCTTTTTTGGCCTGAATGAACGAAGCGTGTGAGCAATAATGCGGTGGGAAACAATAGGCTTGGCGTATGCACAGAGGCACACTTCTTCTATGCGGCTCGTTTGTTTAGTTTCGTTGTGGGAACACTTATTTAGCCCTTTTTTCTGGTTCTTGTGTCTGTTTATTTCTTGCCCGCCAACTAGATGTTCTTCTCCCCAGCACCTCTACTGAGGCTCGTCTTGTCTCGATGACCACCTGCCTGTCTTGTTCGGCTGATCTGATAAATGTATGACCAGAACAGAAAATAAAAGAAGAGATTGAAAATCCCTCGCAGGCTTGAAAAACAGCCGTTTTGATTATTTGCTGGGAGCCACAAAACAGCCCAAAAGACAAGGAAAGCTGTTGGGGTGGAGCCAGGGTTGAGAAGGCTTCCCGCAAGGTGTTCCTCGTGTTCATCAGCCATGCTGGGCAGCCTCTTGCCGGCCGGCAAGCTGTCTATCACCTGTCAATCAATGTCTACGAGAGAGTTAGGGCAGGAGGACGAAAGCTTGTCTTTTTGCACGTTTCTTGATCTTTCCTGGCAAAGGTCAGTATTTTCTCATCTTTATAAACGACAACGAAAAATCAAATGCTTCTGGGAGAATTGTAGGACACTCATTGCACAGAAAGGTGAAAAAAACTACAAAAAAAATCATCGTCTGTGGAATCCCTTTCAAAATAACGCATCGGACTCTCGCATTGCCTCGGTTTGCCACCTTGTTCCGCCGACTACGCGCGCCATTTCCGCCCTTGCTTTCCTTTTCCACCTGTTCGTTCACAGCCTTGTCGATGGGATCACCTATCCCGCCATCAACGAGGCCACCGCAGTCCAAGAAAAAGAGAAAAGACAGGTTTGCCCTCAGAACACGACGGACACATCAGACTAGGAAGACACATAGAAGCGCAGATAAAAAGAAAATAAAACTGGGACATTGCCCCCAAGTTAGCGACATCGATAGTTCGCTCTTCATTGTGTGTTTTTATCGCCGCCTTTGCCATCTTTTAACCCATTGTCATTGTCCGGTGGGCTTTGCGGCTCCCCTTCCCATCTCATCTGGTATCCACCTGGAACCGATGGACAAGTGGGCAGGCCCGTTTTCAGAGTTCCGTCCCTTGAGCTGGCGCTAACGCTAACACATCTGCCATGCCAGCAGACAATCAACGTAAATCAGTTTATGCCCTTTTGGCTCTTTTGGCTCTTTTTTCAGTTTTTGTGATATTTCCCGTTATGAAATGGACCCCATAGTGTGTCTTGAACGATTAGCCTGTCCCATGAGACGGAACAAAATCCGCTTTGGTTGTTTTGGTGTGAATTTTCCTTTGATTTATTTTTCTCTCCTTGGCCTTTGGGGCGCGATGCAACTCGGCTTGATCACGCCTTGCCTCGTTGGAACCGGTGCGCTTTCTGCGATAAGAGTGTCCTTGTATGCCCCGTACACCGAGTATTCCGGGGTCCCTTTGCGAGCAGAAGAGAACAACAAAACTCGGCAAATCCGTCGACCCTCTTTTTTTTCTTTCTTTTTTCTATGTCCAAAGGGGACAAGTCCGTATTCGTGCCTACTCGCTCGCCCTATTTTTTTTTTTCTTATTCTTTTTTTTGAAAGGGGAGAGGCCACCATCTTCCACCTGCCTTTTTGTTGGGCAATCATTGCCTTCCGTCGCCCTGCCTCGTGTTGGGAGCTGTGCTCTTGCCGTTCGTTGCGAGCCTCTTATCGGATGCAGGTGCTCAACCGTCCGCTAGTTTTGGGACAGCACCCTGCTACAACACAGGGAATACGACCCCTCCGGTACGCCGTATCGCTGTATTGATTTCCCAAGCAGCAAGAAAACCGCCTGGCACTAAGACGCGGTTTACGAGTATTAGTCTGCAAGGGAAAGAGGCAACGCTAAGCGCTCCTACCCCTTCATCGTTCCTTTCTGCATTTTGAGTTTCCTGACGGCAGTTCTTGCCCTGTCTCCCCTCTTTCGATTACGATGTCGTCTAGAAGCGCGAGTCCTTGCAAAGAGACACAGAGCTTAGCCAGCGGACCGGAAGAAAGCAGCTCCAATGAAAAGAAGTGAGAGACCAACAGAGCGTGTAAGGACAGAGTATCTCACCGTTGTTTTCCCTCCTTTTCTGCTTTCATTCTTACTTTGGCATCATCACCACCCTTGCAAAGACGGCAGCAGGAGAACAGGCAGCAGGGGAAAGAGCGATGGAACTGCCACGCAGCCCCTCTTTGTCCTTGGCTCTTGCCCTTTCTTCCAGTTTCCATCTCGTTGGAAAAGCACATAATGAACGAATGAACAAATGAATAAAAGGGCAAAGCGGCAAAGACAACGATGCCTGCCCTCATCAGCCGCCCGCCTCCGTCGTGCTTCCTGTGCCTGACCGTCTTCCCGCAGTAGCTTGTGCTTCTGTGGGTGTGACCAGCGAACCCAATATCACACCCCCTAGGGCGCGGCTTTTTGTCTTTCTTCGTCCTTTTTCGAGCACTTTCTCACCTGCAACAGCACCGCTCCACTTTGCCGACTTTTTGAGCCCCAGACTAGTCTCCGCCATATTGACATCATATTATTTGAGTTTCAATACGTCTACAAGTACTCCGTACTGTTTATTCCTGACCATGGTTTTGTGGCCCACTCTTTGATTTTTGCAGCTTTCCCGCACTTAGAAAATGCTACGCCGTGACAGATACGCAATGGTGGAAATACTCTCGGTCTCCTGTCTTGTGCTGGGAACCAGGTTCCTCATCGCATGATACCCACCAACACCAACCACGCACGTGCAGCAGCGCGGCATTGCAGAGCTTTAGCCCTTTCTCTTCTTTTCTTTTTCTTTCAAAAGTCCCCCTACGACGCAAACACGACAGGCCGGTGACGAGGCCGACAGGGCTGTGAAGCAAGGGCCGCCACGTACTCAGCAAGATTGTCTCGCCAGATTCTCGTACTCGTATGAACTTACCAAAGAGGAAACGTGGGAGCTACCTTGTTGGACTGGGGCAGAAGAAGTAGAAAAACGTTCCGGACAACTGTCAAAGGATGGCCCGCAGTTTTGCACTTGGGCATGATTTTCGTCTATCTGACATTCGCCCGTTGCAAAATAAATGCTTTTTTTTTTGTTGCACATTCATCACAGTCGCCTATTATCGACTGGCGTTGCCCAAGCCATGTCATTGTCGCCTAAAAGCAGCCGCATCCGTTTTTGTTGGGGGGCTCCACGCAATGAGGCTTTAAAGGAGGCTCTTTCCTGGCACCCGACTTTTGCACATGTCCCGGCCTTTCCATTTGAATTTTGCACAACCTCATCGGACATGACAGGGTAGGTGATAGCCTAGAAAGATTGACAAGAATACCAAAGGCAAGGATGGCCGCCAAAGATTGAGGGCTCAAATCCTCCTACTCCTTTGGCATTGGGTAAATCAATCAGTGACTTTGTTCTCGCCTGCCACAATTTTGTTTCTCATTCCATTCCGGTCTTCTTACGGAGTAATACTTGGCCGGCCTCCCCTCCATCCTCTCTACGCCCTGTGGCCTCGCTTCCGCAGTACCGTTCCTGCTGCATTTATTTCGTGCTTGATTTCTCGCCGTAAAGCCACGAAACCATCAAGTCAGTAACTCGATATAACCATACGACTGGGTTTTTATTTGCAACGTCACTCTCTACCTTGCCTGGAGCGTGTTTTGGAGGGTTTTTCTGAGCACTTTAAATCACGTTCAGAACCGAAGGATTTGGAAACAACAAATAATTTAGCAAGGACTGCGGGCATGGAGGAGGAGGGACCATACATATCATTCAGGCTGCAGCATTTTGTTTCTCGCTTCCCGATTGTATTTTCAGTCCCTCATCCCCCGCCGGCCTATCTCTTACGCAACCCACTCGTTTGCAAATCGCAGCACCTCCGACCCTGCAGACAGTCCAAGCCCCCAGCCCATGTTAGGCCAGGCCCGCCCTGGGGCTCTGCTCTGCCATTTGCCGCCTTCCCCCCCCCCAAAAACGACGCCACCAGAGGACTACCGCCAATTTGTTCCTTTTCTGCACAACCCTGTCGAGCTCGTCGAGCCGCCTGTCGAGCCGCCTGTCGAGCTTTGTGGTCGTATTGTACTCCGTACTCTAGCTCTTTGTCAGATTCTTACACACACATGGGGCAGGTTTATTTATGGGATTGCAGGCGGAAGGGTCGAGTCGACCGTAAGGTGTGATATATACTTTGGCAATCCATTTCTCACTGCGCGGTCGAAGCTTTTCCCAAAGAAAGTCGGCAGATATGCTAAATTTTGTACTCTGTACGGCGTAATACTGAGTACAGGTACATGTATATGTACACTATCTGTTCTGGCCATCCCCTCTGTTGTTGTCTACATGTATTACATCGCTCCTTCCTCACAGCACCGTCTGTAAGATACAAAGTGGTGCCGCCTAGCGCGTGTTTTGTAGTCGCCTCCACCTTCCGTTGGCGGTCGGCGTGCCACGGAAGAGCGTTGCGTTTGTGTGGGAACAGGGGGCTGAACAAGGTCCTGGCCCAGACCACGCCCGCTGCCAGCCGCCAGGAGCAGTTGGACCAGCCCATAGCCCATAGCCCCAGCCCACCCCGCCTCGATCACATCTTCAACAACGGGAGGCAGACAGGGCTCGGCCAGGCACCACTGACGTGGAGCTGCTATCGCTGATCACTCCCTCCTTCCCGTGTTTTTCTCACTCTTTTTCCTTTCCTGCTCTTGTGTGTGGCTGTAGCCTTTTCTCTTTCTCTTTCTCTTGATTTTCTTCTATTCGCACATATGCTGGTCGCTCTTGCCGTGTGATTCTCCTCCCCCGTAGCTCCTTCCTTTCTTCAATCAGGAAAGAGCGAGGGGCATCAGCACAGCACACACCTTCCGTCTCTAGAACGAGATCACAAGGCCCCTTTTCCTGCCGTCATACAGAGGGGAAAATCAGAAAAAAATAATATCGTATTACTTCGTACTCTCTTTCACTCTTTGTCACCTCACTCCCGCCCTCACCCTCATCCTTGACTCTTCCAGTTTTGCCTCCCACGCGGACACGCGCACCCCTCTAAGCCGGCCAAGCAAGCCCTACCACGGCGTACGTCGTTTGTGCACATTTCCACATTTCCATGTTCTCGCCAGCTTCCATTGTACCACAAACTGCCTCCCTCCTCCACCTCTTACGACGCGACCAACAGGACCGGGCAAGCTTGAGTCCTGCGTGTTGGCTCCTGCATTGACTGCGTCCATCCTCGTCCACGTTTCCCGGCCTCTCGGTGTCGTCATCCGCCTCGCAGCGCCATCCTTCGACCAGACCCTGTTGTCGGATAGGTGACGAGACCCCAACAAGCCACACTGCTCACCGTTGGCTTCTGCCTTCTGCCTCCTGCCTGATCACCACCAAAAATAGAGTGCATAGCAGAAACAGGGGGCGGACAATACCACAGAAAGATAGAGAAACGAAACACGAAACACGGCCTGCCGACAACGAGCTACAGGAAACAAAACAACGTACAAGACAGGCGCCACAGCACAACAGGACGGCATAGCACAGGATAAACAGCCCGAAGAACGCACAACGACACCAAACCAACAAACCTCGGATCAGGAACAAAAGGCACAGACGGCACAGTAAAACGTCAGAATTGCACACGCCACGCCTGAATGGCCAGCATTGTGTCCGATTGCGCCCAAACCACCCTTTTGTTTGTTGTTTTTCAACCGCCAAGTCCACCACAAAGAAGCTTGGGCGTGCCTCATTTTCCTTCCCCCACCAGCCAACCCGAGAGGAGCCAAACCGAAACCGAAGACAATCAATAAAAAAAAAAAAATCAAATCAAATCAAGCCACAAACCACAAACTACAAACCAACAAAAAGGCCTCGTCCCGGGACCTGCGCCGGTGACATACCAGCGAGAGCCGGCTGAGGCTACGACACATCAAACTTAGTTCCGGCCTTGCCACGCGGCGGGAACAGCAAAATATAGGGACGCTCCATACCCAGGACCCAGAGCCATCTACACCGCACCCCCCTCCCCGGTAGCCCGAAAGAAGCACAAGGGTGCATAGAACGAAGGCCACCAGCAACAAATAGAACGACTGATCCTTGGCTGACGACCCTCGTGGAGGCACAAAGACGCAGAGGTCCAAAACAACCAGCCAATCCAAGCTTCACTTTGCTTTCCCTGCTGTGGCACTCTCTCGCACTCCTGCCACCACCACTGCCTTGTTCCCTCCCAGGCCATTTGACTGCTCGTTTGTACGTGCCTGTGCTCTGCATGTAGTGCATGTAAGAGCGCACGCGTGCTTGCTCGTTGGGCCTTGTTTGCGCGTGCCGCATCACTCACGGCCCTATTTCATATTTCTCCTCGTGCGAGTGAGCGCATATGGTTGTGTGTGTCTTCTGTGCCTGGGACCAATATCGCGGGAGCACTCGACGTTGGCTGCCGTTCAAAAGGCGAAATAGCCGGACGGCACACCAGTCCGCGGGACAGTCGCGATATTAGATCTAGCTGCATCTTGAATCGCATAAGGGGCCGGGTTTCTTCTAGCCCTCTCTCGCCTCGATCTTCGCGACGAGTCTCTCTCTCTCTCCACCCCTTGCCTAGCCTGCCTTTCCCATCCCTTTATCCTCCGGCCGTATACGACATACATTCTTCACTCAGCCGCTTACCCTGTTGTTTTTGGTCTTCCTTTCTTCTTTTAGTTGTTTTGTCTACTTGCATGTTTTCGGTCACCCTTCTTCTCCTCCTTCCACCGCTGGGCCTCTCCTATTCTTTCGCCTTGTCCAACACTGTATGTCTTACTTGGGCTGGTTGTTGCCCTTGCACAGATATATTGTTTAGCATTATTTCCCGTGCACTCCACCCCATGGCGATCTGATGCCCCCGAGGCCCACCCCGTTACCTTGCGCTCGTCTCGACCCTCCTCGTCGTCCTCGTCCTCTGTCTCCCTCCCTTTCTTCCTTCATCCCCTTCTTTCCCCGTCTTCTCTTTATAATATCGAGCCGTCCCCTTTACCCAGCAGGGACAAAAACGGCCGGAAGATATGAATACGCTACACTCCACGAGTGCAACCCTTGCATCCATCAACGCAGCAGATGTGTACGATTCCGATGGCATCCTACGGGAAGGCCCTCCCCTACAGCCGAAGACGCTGAAGCTATGCATAACTCCTAGTCCCCCACCCAAGGTGACTGAAGTTAGTCGTTCCTCTCCAACCTCTCCTTCCTCATCCCGTCGCCGCTCTTCTAATCATCGTCGAAAGGCCAAACCGTCGCTTGGGCAAACTGTGCTGCTTCAGTTCATGACAGGCGGGCGGAATCCTGATATCGCTAATTTTGAACCACCAGACTCATCCGAGGACGACGAGGCTGACGACGGCGAGGCTGACGAAGACGACGACGACGAGAACGGCATCCCTGTGCCATATGAGGATGAACTACTAGAGGAAAAAGAGGACGACCGTGGCGGCGACGACAACGACAAACACTACAGCAACAGCAGCACCCGGCAGCTAGAAGAGGACACAAGGCGAGCATCGCTTTCAGACGCGGGGCCCTCAAAGCCCGGATACTGGCAGCTCATACAACCAGGGCAAAGAAACGCACCTCTATCAAATAGCGACCAAGGTCAACGAGCGCAACGAGGACAGCAAAAAGTCACTGTGAAAGCCGAAAGCCACCAAGGAAGAGCGCCCTCTGCAGGACTGGATCCTAGAACGGGCAATGACGCCATGTCTTTGGACGAGATTAGCCGACCACCGGCAGCGCTCCCCCCAGCATCAGCACAGCAACAGGAGCGTGCTAGAAGCCACGACCATGAGCGGAGCCAACGGCAGGGACAAGACCACGACAGACAATCGATGCGCCAACACGCGCGGTCAGCAACAGAGAACTCAAGACCATCTGCGAACCAGGCTGCGATTGCCTCGGCAGCGGAAGGCGCACTGGCCAAGCCAGGCAGGAGCATCGACAGCGTCTCGGCAAATCTAGCAGCTCGACCGCTCTCGGCATCCACCGCAACATCTAGCTCTGAGCTTCGTTCAAGTTCGCGCTCTCCTAAGGCAAAGCGAGACCACAATGGTATGCCCAAGCCGGCTACGGCGGGACCTGGAATGCTTCGCTTAGTTAGCAGTGGTCGGTCTTCCCAAACAGAATATAGCCTTGCATTCGCTTCTGGGGTGGCTATAGGCAGCGGTGGCGGCGGCGGCGGCAGCAGCAGCAATGGTTCAGGATCCAACCAGACCCGTCAACAACACCAAGGAGGTGTGGCGCCTCTATATACTCCGCACCGTGATGGAAGCTCGGCATCGCAGCAGCAGCCGCAGGAATCGCAACAAAGACAGCCGGATCAGTGTCAGCTATTAACCCCGGCATCGACCATTACGCCGCGGGAACCGTTATCAGCTTCTACAATGGTATTTCCTCCGATCAAGATAAGGGATGATCGCTCCATGACCGGCAGCACAGCCTCGGGGACACTCGCCACTCCGTCCTCTACACACTCTCCGAACGATTATACATCTCCGTTTTCGCCAAATAACGCTGGCATTGCTGCGTCGCCAGCAGCCTTTCTCCCCGCAGCCAGCCAGATTTTCATCTTTCCCGACAGTCAACCAGCAACCTTCTTCCCCCATTACCACCGATGCAGCGGTACACGTCGCCGCGGCCCGATATTAACAGTGTTGCTTCTTCGCATTCTGCCAATAGCCCGATCAATCATGCTTCCGGTGACAGCATGACCGGTGTCGTTGCAAACAGCCCAGCCAGCGGCAATCCCACTTCTAGCAGCGACACGTCACAGAAAACGCTCCCCCCTCTCCTCAAGCACCTCACAGACTCCAGTCTAACTGGGACGGACCCCCGACAGCCCCAGCACCCGGCGTATATCCAACCATCGCCGAGGTTCCCCCAATTTCCATCCATTGCGCACTCCCACCACTCCTCTCCGACGTCGCCAGACGAAATCTACCGCCGTGGCAGTGAAATTGCCTCACCAGCCGTCAGCGTCAGCAATGTCGATGGTCACCCGGGTAATAATCGATCGCTCTTCTACCCGCCAAGCGCCAGATCTAGCAGCTACGGTGGCAGCCGCCGTGGAACGGAATATGGCGGAGACACGCCTGCTTCGGAGCCTCAATACAGTACACCCGGCTCGACTGGCCGTCCGGCGGTCTCGCCGGGACGGCTGCTACACCCGATCGTGGCCTCCTCTCTGCCAAACACCCCCGCCATTCTTCCGCCGCCTGTTGTCCGCCATGATCACATTGCCCCACGACAACCGCCCACAATCGAATCTTTGACTGGCACGACCGCGCAGCGTCCGCTTCTTCATCCCAGGAGCAGCAGCAGCGGCTCACACTACCGCCGTTGCACCAGTCTGGCCAGGGCCCATACCAATGCGAAGTGGAGGGCTGCACGGCGGCCCGTTCCCGACACAGTACCTCCTCAATTCGCACGCGAATGTGCACTCGTCTAACCGGCCACACTACTGCCCGGAGCCCGATTGTCCCCGCAGCAAGGCCGGCAAAGGCTTCAAGCGCAAGAACGAAATGATTCGTCACGGCCTCGTTCACAGGTCGCCCGGCTATGTGTGCCCGTTCTGTCCGGACCGAGAGCACAAGTACCCTCGTCCGGACAATCTGCAAAGGTCCGTAGCAATGGCCGTCAGAGTGGCGTGGTTTGGATTGTGTGTGATTGCGTGCTTTCTTTTTTTTCATGCTAACTTAACTTCCTTGATAGGCATGTCCGTGTGCACCACAAGGACAAAGAAAGGGACGACCCATTGCTTCGCGATGTATTGGCACAGCGGGCAGACGGCCCCAGCCGGGGTCGTCGTCGGCGGCTCTGAAATCATGTAGCACAGCACCCGACTACTCACCCTCCCCACGCACATATACACACATTCACGCACAGCAAAATCGAATACGACGACACAAGACGCCACGTCACATTCCTTGTCTTTTTTGTTTTCTTGTCTTTTTGTCTATACTATACTGGTTCCTATATGCCTCCTGGTGGATTCTTGGGTCCACTTTTGGCAGGGGCAACAAAAAATAACTCGGGGAACCGGTTCTGTATATATGGGTTTTTTAGGATCTTTTGCAGCGTTCTTGCCTGTTCATATTCTTTGTACTTATTGTATCTTGCCATGTCACATACTCCCTTGTATCTACGTTCATGACCTTTTCTCTCATGTTTTTCTTCATGACATACCCCCTTTCTATTTTCCATTCCTACGATTACGTTAGCTCAAAATTCCGTTTCAGTGCGCTTGTTTACTTTCTGTACTTCCTGCGGCCCGTCTTCGGATCCAAAGTTCGTCTACCATATAGACATGACAACAACCCCTTTTCTCCCACGTACGGCCATAGATAATGGAATGGGGGTGAAGAAGGAAGGGGGTGGGGAGGGAGGGCGAAGGGATTGTGGAGCATTATCATTGCAGTATTTTATGAACCAACCCAATCCATCAGCTGTCGTTCTCGCTGGTAATTAGACTATGATGTCTCTCATGTCTCTCATGTCTCTCTAGGTGCTCCGAGAGCGCGTCCTTTGTGTAGGGGATTCGAAAGAGTATCGCCGGATCTTTGGATTCTTTGCACATGACACAACGGAACCAACAGACTGTCACAACGGGCCAAAGTAGGAAGCCGAAATAATGGCCATGTGATGCAGCACCTCCCTTGTTGTTGGATCCTGCCGCGGTATATAAGTGTCTTCCGGCAGACCAGCTTCCCGACAAGCGATATGCACGGCTGCACGGTAGAACAAAATGGTCCTCTTTTTTCGTTTTCCCTGTGGCCGCAAGACTGTGGACAAAAGATAGCCCGCTCTCTGCGGGAAGCTTGTCACGAGGTGTACGCAATGCTCTGGTTGCTTTATGCAGCGACATGGGATAAAAGTCGATCTTGCACAGGAAGCAGAAATAGCACAGGCGTTTGAATGTGACAGGATAGATAGAGGAAAATGGCAAAGGCGCTGTGGCTGGGGAAAAAGCAGCTCTGACGGCGGAACAGACTCGGGGCCCGAATACAGTTCAGAACTAAAGCTGCGCAACCTGAGCACACCGTCGTCTGAAGCGTCTGGTAGAGCGTCGTAATACTGTAGGCGCGCGCTTCCAAGCAGACAACACAGCGCAGAATGCCCGGGCAGTGTACCCTCATTGTTTGATAGGATCGGAGAGTGTCCACGGCTGCCATGATGCGTCAACTGACGCGTCGGATCGTGACAAGGCTGGGCACGTCGAGGATGACGAGAATCATCGTGAAAAGCTCCACGGGTAACAGCTCAAGAACGGAGAGGCTGCGACAGGATGGCACCGAAGACGCGGCGCCTCCGCAGCTTTTATGTCGCTGCTTTTACGAGGCCCGCGCTATGTCTTTTGTGTCTTCTGTGGCCCGATGCACGTGATGGCCATCGTCCAACGGGCATATCGTTGCGTGGTCAATGTCGTCAAGCATGCCGTCGGTGATGCGCAGTTTCCGATGGCCATGCTTTGTGAGGTGGGCTGGCAAAGCAGCAGACGTCACGTCCATGCTGCTCAATAATCACCAGGGCCGGAGCAAGTCGTTGCATTTTAGATAGCGGATGTGGAATGGATGTGTTCTCCGCGCGTGAGGGAGCTTGAACTACAGCCAGGAATGACTAACCACACTGTTCAACGCACATATCACGTGACTGTATGAAACGCACAGGACTGCAAAGGCAATGGTCTGTTCGAGCAGCGAGAATAACACCGGAGCACCAATATCAAATTTAAAAAAAAAATTCGAGCAAGGAGTCATAGAAGCTGCCCTGAACTTGCAAACCATACGGTCCTTGAAAACGTTGAAGGGAAGAAGCGGCGTCAGTACATGCTAGCAAGTGCACTGGGTTGTGTCCATTAATACGGTGTCAGTACAGGTGTAAAGCTAGTTGCTGCCTTCGGGCTCTGGTCTTCGTCCGAAGCCATCGGCCTCAATATCGTTTGCATTCCTTGTTTGTTTCCGGGGCAAAGTGTAACTGAAACAAAATGTGGCCGAAGGAAGAAAGCGGTATGCCATGTACGCGCACTTACAAGGTGTGGCTATATAGATATGCTATCATCTAATCTCGTCATCTCTGGCTGTATTTTTTTCGTTACGATTTTATCCTGTTTCAATCGTGATTCCAGCCTCACCAGGTGACCTATCTTCGCATGGTTCATTTACTGAGTAGAATATAGTCATTCGGCAGTGTTTGGGCATTTCCAAGTAAGGAAAGACTGGCCGGCGATCGGTCCTGCCCCTGAAAAGGCTGGCGCTGGAAGGAAGCGTAAGCCGCATCTATTCCTCCCCGACATAAAAGCCCATCTCTAAAGCCTTTTAAAGGTTCAATAGTATAATGAAATAATCAAGCGCCTTTTGCAATTAATTAACGTTTTCTGACCCGAGTTGCGACTGCTTTCACTCCGTCTGCCACCTTGAGATGTCGTTGCTTGTGAGTTGGCAGGTGTGGGTCCACCAGCTCCGAACTGTACCAATGACAGTGCTCAGAATCCGGCCTCCATTCTAGCGCGAAGCTCCGTTCCCGCGGGGTCTTCTGAAAAAGTTGCACCACCAAAGAAAAAACATCTCCTGACGCCAAAGAGCGCCAAAATTGTCATCTCCCTCTCCGACCACCGAACCACGACGACGAGCCACAGCCCAGCTGAACGAACAAGCCACAACACTCTCCCGTCGACAATCGACAGCACACTTCCCTTCACACACCACAATGGTCAAGCCGCTACCGGTGCGGAGCGTCTTGGACGCCACGCGCTTCACCTCGACACCGTATGCCATAAGCGCTGCCGCTGCCGCGTCCGTCCGCCGGCCACCGTCACAAGCCGCCTTTGCTTCATCCTCCTCCTCCTCGTCTTCTTCCTCTTCCAAAAACACCTCCCGCTTCCAGAGCCCGCCAGCGGCCGTACGTCGGCATCACAAAAATCGTCTCCGACACGGCGAGCAGGAGCTGCGCCTGGCGTGGCCGGCAATGCGGCAGCCAGTGCTGCTGCTGCTGGCGGCACCGCTTGCGGGCGAGACCCCGGCACAGAAGGTTGCACGGCTCCGCGCTGCGCACCAGGCGGCCAAGGACGCGCAGGTCTCGTCGCTCGACAAGGTCATTGGCGGCACACGGCGCGCCTTTGACTCGGCCCACCGCTTCACCATTATCGGCCTCATTGGCTTTACCAGTAGGTTTTTCTTCCTCCGTTTCTTTCCCTAATGTCGATTAAGCATGGCACTGACCCGCTTTAGCCATCGCCGCCTTGTTGACGGCGTACACGACTGTCGACATGTTGCGGTACAACAGCCGCCGCAAGAAGGAGTTCTTGGCCGTGCAGGAGCAGATGGCCGCCGACAGTCTGGCGGCGGCGCGTCTGGCGTTTATGCGCGGCGACGCCACGCCCGAGCAGGAAGCCATGGTGGAGGCGGCGCAGCAACAGGAGGCGTTAGCGGCCGCCAGCGGTGGCAAGAGCGGTGAGGGTGGCAAGAGCGGCGAGGGCGAGTCCATTTTCAAGATGCCCAGCCTGCTCGGTGCACCTGCACCCGTGGCCGGTCCGGCTGCTGTTTCTGCTGTCGAAAGTGATGACAAGACGGCTGCCGCCGCCGCCTCCAAAACCTCTTCAGGCGTTCGCTCGTGGTTCTCGTCTACGCTGTCGCGCGAGGAGGAGGGCGAGGCGGCTGGTTCGTCGCAGCGCCGCCTGGGCTACGAGAGCCTGTGCGAGGAGGACGATGCCCAGGGCCTGCGCGAGAGCGATGTGGTGCGTGCGCTGGAGCAGAAGCAGAAGGCCGCCGCCGCCGCGTACCAGGCGGTGACCGAGCAGGCACAGCAGGCGCTGGAGCGGGAAAAGGCGAACCAGCGGGAGGGCGGCCCACTGGACCAGATTGGGCTGGATGCGAGCAAGACGGGTGTTGCTGCTGCTGTGGCCCCGGCGCCTAAGAAGAGCTGGTGGTAAGATGCGGGACGTTGTCAAGGGCCGGTAAACCTATGCTCATAGAGATGGGGCAAAAGGCCAGGCCTGCATAAAAAATATAAGAGGATAAAATATTGTATATTATTGAACATGGATACGGTTCTACTTTTCTTTTCTCATGTCTTCCGGGGGCCTCTCTTTCTTTCTCTCCTTTTTTTCTTACTTGGTTTTGCATGAATCGGGGTTGTCATTAAAGGCGACGCAAGGCAGCTCTTCTCAACAGCCTCACGTTGGCAATAACAAACAAACGTTCCATCGTCGCTATTTCTACGTCAGCTTACTTGCGGAAACGCGCTTCTTGTTTACATACATCATATATGTCAAAGGCGTCTGTAGAGGTAATATGCCAGCTAATAATTCTTTGTATTCTGCGCTGGTCTGATCTTGCATTTGTTTGCAGTCTGGTCTGGTCGTGATCTCATAAAAGTATACTGATAGAGTGATACAAGAAGGAATGGAAAAGAAGGTGCTCCATGCACAAAGGAATGAATAAAATAAGACAAAAACACACCACCGCTGTAGGTGATCGCTGGGTTCCTGACGGCTGGTATTGCCGCGTCTTCGCTAATATGTGCTGCAAAGTTCTGCAACGAAAATGAATGTGATGCTCCTTGGGCCCCAATGATCAACCTTGATCACCATCGCTGTATAATAAAACAAAATGCCATGCCGCGCTTGTTTGGAAATAAAAGCAGAATATAAAGGACAAGAAGGTGAAAGCGCCATAGAGAAGGAAATGAGGTTAGGGCGGGAGCGGGTATAAATGAGTGAGAAAGCCAGTTCGAGGCCACGACAGGATGCCGGGCGTAGAAAAGCCGTGGGAGACACCACTAAAGTGGTGGGAAATGCAAGCAAACCAAACAAAACGAAGAAACGAAGAAACGAAGAAACAGAACGCAACGCCAAAGAAGAAAATAAGAAAAGAAAAAGACAAGAACGATACCCAGTGCAAACGCCGTAAACAGATCACTAAAAAACAAAGAGAAGAAAAAAAGAAAGCGAAAAAAGAGTGCAGTCTCAATGAGCAGTCGTGAAGAGGTTGGCAACCTGAAACTTGGCCGGCTTCTTTCGTGGGTTCGAGGGATTGCGACGAGGAATGCATCTTGTCTGCGTAGGCATCCTGTTTGCATCCTCGATAGATGCGTTTGAACGAGTACTTGAGGTGCTGCCTTCGATGGGCCGTAGCTTCGAGGGAGCTGGAGAAGCAACCATCAAGTTAAGTGCGCCTTGGGCCGCAGCCGCAACCTCTCGGAACTCTGCAAGTTTCTGTGCCACGCGCCGACGCTTCTCCAGAACCCGAGCCCGGTGTCGCGAGTACTCCTGTACCAAACCCTCACCAATGTCGCTGCAGTTGGCACGCTTGGTATCCAAGGTGGTACTCCGCTACAGAGACCCACCGGTCGAAGACGGATTGACTTTTGTGATTCCTTCCTAGGAAACAATGATGTGGTTGAAGTGGCCAGGGACCCGATTGCGGCACTTCTCGCAGTCGGCGCGGTATCCTATGCTGAACGCTCTCTTCATGCCGGGCTGCGCCGTCCAGGCAACGATGGTGTGCCGGCTGCGGGTGTGGCCCTTCCGGGGAGACGGCGTCGCGGCTGGGTCGCTATCCAAACCGCTGTTGCTGCCACGGATGGGCGACGACGCGGCCATAGGGCCAGGAGACGACCGCATTGTAGCCGACCGATCAGGGCTCTGGAGAAGATCGCCGTCGTGTTCGCCGCAGCCCTCAATCGGCTCGTGAATGAGTTGATCGTAGGACACGCCCTGGAGGGCCATGCTGTCGAGGACCATATCCGGGCTGCCACCCTCCTCCACACCAATCTCGCTAATAGGCGACGGGAGCGACCGGTTCTGGACCATGCTCCATTCACCCATGACGGCAGGGTGGTCCAAAGTACGAGGCACCGAGCGGTCCTCCGGGTTGGCCATGGAGATGTTGTTGTGCATGATGTTGCCGGCCGCCCCGCCCCAGTTGTTACCGCGAACCTGGGCAGCAAAGCTCGGCTGAATCGGCGTGGGCATGCGGCTAGCGATGACCGAGTCCTGGTCAGGCTGTGCGGGGCCAGGCACGAGGTGGTGATTGTGTTCTCCGTATGCCATTTGCGATGTCGAGCCCTGTATCTCGTCCGTGGCCATGTCCATGTCCATATCGCCGCTCTCGGTGACCGTGGGGATGCCATTTTGGTGACCGTATATTGACTGCTGCTGCTGCTGCTGCAATTCAGCCTGTTGCGCGACAGTCTGCTGGAGCTCTCTCTGCACCTGCGATGGGTCTTCCGAAAACGAGCCGGGCGGGGTCATGGCGGGATCCGGGCCACCCTCAAACTTCGAACCCGTGTTCGACAGCGACCATTTCCGCGGCGAAGTCGGTGATGTCCGGTATGGAAGTGTGTGCAACCGTTTCTAAAGGCAAAACATTAGTGTCTCGACAACTTGTCGGTGCAAGATTTGGGCCAGTTTCCAAATACGCTGCTGCCAAGTAGCCAGTAAACAGTGATAGCTATGCGACGCGGACATGACTGGATCGATTGAGGGATGTCGCATCACATCATCTTCAAAAGTCGCCAGACTCCAGTGACGGTGTGCAGCCAGATGCATTGAATTTGGGGACCAAAGCCGCTTGTTGCGAGGATGTGATGATGCGAGGATGCGATGACTTACATTTCTATGCTCCGTGAAGCCAATGGTCGAGCCATTGATGACCTCCGCGGTAGCCTCTTCTTCGTCGTGGTACCGTTTTAACGGACCACGCGGGTACTCGTACTCCGCCGACTCTTCTTGTAGCTGAAACATGATGGCAAGAAGCTCGTTTTTGTGCTGGGAAAGAGAGCTTCTTGGGGAAGTCGAGTCTGTGAAAATGCGTTTTGTGTCGATTGAGCTGAGCAAACGAGCGAAAGCGGAATCGAAGAAGAAGCAGTAGTCGAGAAAGAGGGAGGGGGAAGCCAGTAGTGCGAAAAGGGTGGGTGCTACGGAGTGTACAAAGTATTGTAATGCAAGGCGAATCTGCAAAGAGGCAAGCGATACGATAGGGCGAGCGACCGAGTAGTCGGCCTACGGCGGGGGTGGTTGGTTCGGAGAATGGGCAGAATGGGCAGAAAAGTAAGCAGTTGCCGGGCCCAGATCTGAGCTCCGCCCTATGTGGCGTGGTGAGTGGCAGTAGAGCGGCACTAGAGTTGAGACTGTGCTAACAATGATCTTGAAAAAAATATGCGCGGTGCTTTTGCGTGATGATAGCCGGATGGGTCGATTCGGATTCGCAATTGTCGACAAAGTTCGTAGGAGGGGAAAAGGAGAGAGGGTTTGGAAAGGGGGGACGAGTTGTAGACGGTGATAGGATGGTGAAGAAAAAGGGAAGGAAGGAGCGAAGGTGAAGAAGGGTTTGTGTTGTCCTTCTCGTGGAAGGCGCTTTGCAGCCGAGGCAGGAGCGCTAGAACACAGGTAAACTTGGACGGCAGGCACCAGGAAAACAAGAGATACAGCACAAACAGGGAAGCTGCGGACACTGTTTCTTAGTGGGCGTGCTGGGTGCTGATCAACCGAACTTCAGCCCCA
Organism: Sporothrix curviconia; assembly: GCA_016097085.2. NCBI lineage: Eukaryota > Fungi > Ascomycota > Sordariomycetes > Ophiostomatales > Ophiostomataceae > Sporothrix > Sporothrix curviconia. Next base: position 61,616 of record JADMNF010000116.1, on the reverse strand, counting down.
GAAGGCAAGCTCAGCAGGTGGTGGTGTGGTGTGGGGGAAGGCACGTATGCAGGGCAGTCGATAGTGTCGATGCTGAGTGGCGGAAGGTGCGAACAAGGCCGGGAGACACAAGGAGTCAAGGAGGCTTCTGAAAGGTTCTGTCGACGAGAAAACGGGCCATACACGTTCCTCTTTGTCCGGAATTGGATGGAGGCTTTGCGCGTGACGATTGGAAGCGGCTGTGGCTGGTCCAGCTGGTTGGCCGTGGAACAATCGGGATAAAAAGAAGAGATGGAAGAAACAGCAATAAAAAGACGAGAATGAAATTAGGAGAAGCGGACAGGAAAGAAAGGCAAATGCTAGGGACTGAGGCGACACGGGTGCTGTTTGTGAATGACAAGCAGTCGAAGAAGAAAACAGGAATTGTGAGACAGCACTATTGAAAGAACCTGGCAGGTTTAGAAGCGACAGATTCCAGGCAAAATTGTTGGAGCAAGCTTGAGAGGGTCGATAAACAGAGGAGGAAGAAGAAAGTTGCGGGAAAGTCGTTTGAAAGAGAAAAGAAAACAAACGAGATCTTCTCGTCCTCAAGGAGTCTCCATCTGTTTGGGTGTTATCCCAGACTCTGGGCTGCGGAGCTCGGAAGACCTATCCCAGAACGATAATCGAGAGACAGTCATACGGGGAGGCACTTGAGCCATCAACAGACCCAAAATAGACAAGACATGCTCCATAGAGCAGCGAGGCAGGTCGCACTGACACTCTGGAATGGAGGGGAAAGGGAGGCCAAATGGACACAAACGCCCATTCCGCCATTCCGGCATACCGTAAGACACGAGGATTGGAGGCGGCCGGGGTCTGCTTCGCCTTCTTCCTGTCTCCTGGATCGCCCAGAAAGAAGGGCCCGACGGCCTGGCTTGCCATTATTGATTATCGATGACAACAATCTGGGTAAGGTCTTCTCGGTCTGCGCTGTGTTTGCAGAGACAAGAAGAGAGGTGGAGCCCGTCGCTCTCTTCAAGGCAATTAATGGCTAGCATGTCTTTTATTTCCTGGTGTTGAATGACTATTATGCACGGATGATCGCCAGTTCACCGACGAAGAGAAGATCACAGCGAGGGCCGGCGGAGTGAATTACAAAGAGTGAATAGAGGAAAGGATGGCCTCACGATCTTCCCTGCCGGCCACTGAACCACTGGCTGACATGCTGCGGGCACCGTGATGCGAGACATCTTGTATTCGTTCCTCTTCTTTCGGGTCCAGCCTGGGCCTGTCACGCTGGCTACCCGTCCCTTGGGAAATCCACCTGGCTGGATTGGCTCCTATTTTCTTTTGTTTTTTTGTCCTTCCTAAAAGCGTGTTGGGGCAACGACGATTGTCGCGAGTCTGCTGGTTTCAGGATTGCTTCAAAATGTACCAGGGGTGCACGACTTGTCACGGCGACGCGCCCGCAGAAGAGGGGCCTGTGTTTTATATGAAGCAAAACACACGTTAAAATATGGAGTAGAATAAGAAGAGACAGAGACAACATGCTTGCCGCTTGGTGTCGTTCTTTATTTGCAACAACAGTCTTTCCCATTTGGGGACCGTACAGGTAAGACCAGCCTAAAGCAAAGTACGACGTTCAAATGACGAATACGAAGATAAAATGAGAGATATGGGAAGAAGAGAATGATGGGTAAAGCACGAGAAAGCATGAATATGGTCAAAGTCAGAAAGAGCATGTGCTTATTGCCGAGGGTTACTTTTGCTGTCATCCAAGTTGACGACGCTCAGGTCATCGTGATCCCGGTGGACAACAAACACGTATCCCCGTCGGTCAGGAGCGACCTTGCATGAACACATGATCGCACGATCACAAACAATGAATACATAATAGCTGCCCAGAGAGATACTTTACAGTGTGAAAGGGTTTTTATTTAAACCACCCCTTTTTTTTCTCATATATTTATATTTCCGCTGCTCATAAAATTTTTTTACCAAAATTATATCTCGCAAAAAATAAAATAAAACACTTTTTTTAACCGCCACCCCTTCTTCTCTCAAACGCAAGCTATCGTAAAAGTATGTGATAGCCATCTGTAACATTTAAACAGAAAACTAACAATGGAAGGCACAAAACCGAGGACAAGCGTAGCATATGAGCATAAGATGCAAAACGTTAAACACACTTGTTACGGCGTGAGTAGTTTGCAGCATCACCCTGCCACATGTTATCGCTACATACTTGCCGTCTTGATCAACGATGCATAGTCCTGCTCATCGCCTGTGAATTTCCCATGCGCTCTGTATATGAATAGAGAGCTCTCATTCTAGCACCAGGCGCATTACAACAGTGCCTCCATTGTGACCTGGTCAAGACCTGTACTTGGGTTCCCCATGTCCTGTACTTGTACACACTTTTCTTTCTGTCTGTCCTGACTCGTCCGTCCTCTGCCAGTGTCTTTTTTGTGAGATTCCCCTCATGTTGTGCCTTTGTCCTCCGTGTTCACCTTTGTGTCTTCCTGCCAATCTTGCCCCGGCTCGAAAACCGAGCCGCCAGCAGGAGACACGGCCTCTCCAACTGTAGCATGTCGTACGGTGTGCCTCTCGTACTCCATACATCCATACAGAGCACTGCGTATTAATAGTCAGTTTTACCCAGCATAAATAGTCCGTGGGAGCCAATAGCCCGTGGCAGAACAGCAGCACGAGGCTGTATGCCCTAGTCGGATTGGGCCTGTCGACTCGGCGACCCAAATGGACTCCAAGGGTTTTTCAAACGGAGGACTCCGTTTACCGGCCGCTCACTCCTCATGCCCCGCACTGCAACTGCAAGTGTCGTGGCTTCATGGGTGTTTTGACTCGTGTACGAGTACTCGTAGGTAGATTTTGGGGGAACGCATGCTTCGTTTTTCTGGCCTTGTGATTCGCTAGTTCTAGCTCGTGGGCTAGAGGGCTAACAACTAGCCAAAGGCGGTGTGCCGCTCACCCCGCGCTGCAGAAAACTGACGAAACAAGGACAGAAAAAAAGGAGGGCGATTTTTTTTTTCCTTGCGAAAGGCGACGCCGCACCAAAAAAAAAAAACCCGGTCACAATATCACAAGGACGGCAAACGAGAGGAAGTATTTTCTCAACGGCCCTCTCAATTCTTGCAATTGAATGCCTTCATCGTCACCATGTAGCACGGAATACGTAGCATTTTGTTTATTATTATTCTCTCTTTCACTTTACTGTTCTGGCTTCGTCAATTGACAACTGGCAAAGTCTTACAAACTCGAAAGGTGCTGTCCCACTGCGCTGGTTGCACCTTCCGTCCGTAGGTCGTAGTTTCCACACTTGCCTACTTTCGACTTATAGCTTCTCGTCGGTCCTTCCCCCATGTGGACGTGGGATCGCCTCTCGCTCGCCTCTCTTGCCTCATTTTCGCTTTTTTCTTTTCTTTTTCTTTTCTTTTCTCTTCCTGCCCATCACCTTCTACCCTAACGCGCCCCTCTCCAATTCTGCCCCGTTACTCTGGCAGCTCTTCTGCGCGCGTTGTGAAAGTGAAAAGGGAAAAGGGAAAAGTGGACAGCGTTATGTATCGTTCTTTCTGTATTCTTTTCTGACTCACACCACTTGATTCGGCACCGCTTGTCCCGTCCTGCCGCCGTCCGCTCCTGCCCCTTCCTCCTCTTCGTCCTACTTGTCCCTTCCTCAACGATTGCTGCTCCACAAGCGCCAATTCCTTTTTAGCCCAACCTGGCGCTACTTCCTTTTATACCACCTCGCCGTCCGCCACTGCTGCTTCATCTGCACCCCTTTCTACCCTTCTCGCTATTCTCACAACAACAACATTGCTGTCCGCCCACGGTCCCCGTTGCATACCGTTGCTTCTCCAACTCCGCGCCCTCCCCCTTTGGATACATCCCGCACTCGATCGCCATCGCCGCCAAGATGCCCGACGCGACGCTGCCCCCGTTCAGATCGACAACCTGAGAGGTAAGCTCGGATTATCGTCTCTTCAAAAAAAGGGTAGTCATTTTGCTAACTTTCCCTCCCCTCCCCGCCAGTTCTCGGCCAGGATCCCCTCATCCCGCCGGACCTTCTCGTCTCCGAGATCCCCATGACCGAGGCCGCCGTCGAGACTGTCGTCAAGGGCCGTAACGATGCTGTCAGCATTATCATGGGCCGCGACGACCGCCTGCTGGTGATTGTTGGTCCCTGCTCAATCCACGACCCGGCCACAGCCCTCGAGTACCGTGACCGCCTGGTTGCGCTTGCCAGGACGCTCGAGGACGACCTGTGCATTGTTATGCGCGCCTACCTCGAGAAGCCCCGTACGACGGTTGGCTGGAAGGGCCTGATCAACGACCCGGACATTGACTCGACCTTCAAGATCAACAAGGGCCTGCGCGTCTCGCGCCAGCTCTTCTGCGACCTGACCAGCGGCGGCATGCCCATTGCCTCGGAGATGCTCGACACCATCTCGCCGCAATTCCTGGCCGACTTCATCTCGGTGGGCGCTATCGGCGCCCGCACGACGGAAAGCCAGCTGCACCGCGAGCTTGCGTCGGGCCTGTCCTTCCCCGTCGGCTTCAAGAACGGCACCGACGGCAACCTGGGCGTCGCCATTGATGCATTGGCGCTGCGGCCGCGCGCCACCACTTTATGGGTGTCACCAAGCAGGGTCTGGCAGCCATTACACGCACGTCAGGCAACGAGCACGGCTTCGTGATCCTGCGCGGCGGCACGCACGGCCCAACTACAGCAAGGCACACATCCAGGACGCCAAGGCGGTTCTTGAGAAGAAGGGCCAGAAGCTGGCCATTATGGTGGACTGCTCGCACGGCAACTCCAACAAGGACCACCGCAACCAGCCCAAGGTCGCCGCGACCATTTCGGAGCAGCTGCGCGAGGGCGAGAAGGCCATTATCGGTGTCATGATCGAGTCCAACATTGGCGAGGGCAACCAAAAGGTGCCTGCCGAGGGTCCCGCTGCGCTCAAGAAGGGCGTCAGCATCACCGATGCCTGTATCAACTGGGAGTCGACCGTTACCGTCCTGCAGAACCTGGCTGCGGCTGTTCGCGCCCGGAGAGAAATCCACGCCGGCGCTGCCGATGCGGCTACGCCCAAGACGACCCTCCTCGAGGAGGAGTAAAGAGGTAGTGCTTGACGCTTGGGGGGAAATAAAAGACAGTTGAACGAAAAAAAGGGATACCATGAAACAAAAGAGAATAATTTGGGAATATTGCATAATTTGGAACAACAAGGTGGAAAAACGATCAAAATACAATTTTGAGAAAGTGTTTTTCATTATTTAAGCGGTTTTATTAGGAACGTCATACAATTCACCACATTCAAAAACGTGACGCATGTTAAATATCTCCATGCATGTACGGAGTACGATGTACTGTGATAATACCACTGGCGTTATTATTTCGGAACATCCATGGAGCCTCTACGGAGGTCCCATCGTAGCATATTTCAACACCGTCGTCAACCTACTCAGCTCATTTTTAAGCAACCGAAAGTGTGCTATTTCATACAGTGGGGTTTGTTCTATAGCTGGAACTGATCTCAACACCGCCGCCCTTTTACCGTGTCTGGTTCAGTCTCTGCTGTTGCCGTCCAGAGGCGCATACTGGCTGCGCGGAATGGCTGCCGAGGGCGACGACAGTGGGCTCCGACTGCCGCTTGCCACAGTCGGACCACCGAGCCCGACACGCGCCGCCAGGCGCTGGAACACGCTCCCTTCTCCGCCATGGCCTCCTCCGCGGCCGCTCCCGAGAAGCGGCGCCGATTGTTTCCGCCGCCTGCGCCGTCCTCCCGAACCTTCATCACGCGCTGTATGGCCGTCCACCCCAACAGACTGCCCGTGCCGAGCAAGAAGCACCACACAATGATCTGGTCTTTGCGGCTGTCGCGCTGGAAGCACATGGCCACGACATCCTTCTCTTCGGCGCCCTTGCAGATGGGCAGGTTGTAGTCGAGGCAAAAGGCGCGGTTGCACTGGTTACAGGATGCCGAGCTAGCGCGTGATACGAGGAGAGCCGTTGCAGGCGACGACGAGGAGACACCGGCTGCTGCGTCTCGTCGCTTGGCAGAGGCTGGTGGCGGCTGTTGCGCGCTGCCATCCTTTGGGTGCTGCGGGCCAAGCGGGATGATCGTGCTGTTGGTGAAGCAAGTGCATTTGCAAAACGTCGGAGCGGCTGTATGTGTCAGCAAGCGAAACCCAAAGAACGTCTACTTTGTCATAAAGGGAAAAGGAAGAGACGTACAATAGGCAGACGCCAATGCGATGAACACGCAGAGCGCCGCGAGAATCTGCTGTATTCGCGCCATGGTGCAGCAGAATGTGTTGTATGAGGATGCGAAATGGGAAAAAACCGCGGTCAAAGTTTGTAGTCGATAGACCCAGGCGTTGTCTGTGCCTGTCGGCGACGTCGTCGTGATGGAGATGAGGCTGGATTTAATGCATTTGAAGCTGTGACGAAAGAGCTGTCCCTGTTTCTTAGGGAAAGGGCAGTAAGAGAAGCCACACTGTGGCGCACTGTTATTTTGACGGCTTGGAGACCACCCGGCCCAAACCAGCCAATGAGACGCGAGAATTGCTTTTCCCGCTAAACCGCAGCAGATAGGAAAAAAAAAGAAATCGGGCCATACAGCAAAACGACCGAGAGCTCCTCACACGACCCGACGACGACAACGTACAGATCGACTTTGTTGCCACGGCCCTCACAATGCGCAGAATAGCACGGTTACCAAAACCGGCCGTCGCCGATGCGGCCTTGGCAGCACGCAACAGCAGCAGCAACAGCCGCTGTGCTTTCCGGTGCCACGCGGCAGCCCCGACTACAGCGTCCTCTTCCACAATCACTCGGCCGCGGACCTCTAACCCTCCTCCTTCTGTGCTTCCCAGCTCACACACGGCCGCTTCTTCAGCACATCGGGCACACGGCGCCAAGCCGGCCCAAAACAGCCACTAGACGACGCAGCAACAGCAGCCCCTGCGACTGAACTCGAGGCAGAGGTGGACGAGTGGGAATCGGCCCCCGAGATTGTCGAGGACGAGTCTAGCCTCATCATTCCCGGCCGCATCCAGGTGGCGCCCAAGCCAGACCAGGTCGCCGACTCCTCGTACGTGCCCGCCGAGACGGGCGACGGCCTCGAGGAGGTGGGCGGTCTCGAGGGCTGGTGGGAGAACGACCAGCACTGGGACCAGTCGGTGGTTTTCCGCGGCTTCGCCCCCCAGGAGCACGTTACGGATGCGGCGACCCTCGAGGTGCTGGCACGGCAGGCGGTGCTGGAGGCTGTGGCCGTGCAGCAGCAGCAGAACCCGGAGCTGCTGACGCGCGGGGCATGGGCACGTGGCAGCGACGCGCAGGCTGCCCTGGCTCTGCAGGTCGAGGTGGCGGCGGACGGCAGCGTGGCGGCCCTGCGCGGTGACGTGGACGGCGTGGTCAGCGGTCTGGCCGCCCAGCAGGAGGAGAATGTTGGCGAGGATGCGGCTCTGCGACGGCCGAGCAGGCGCAGTCGCTCGTGGCGTCGTGGGCCGAGGACGTCAGCTGGAAGTCCATTTCCCTCAACGACGTGGCCCTGAAGTTTGCGGTAAGCGCCCCTGCCTCTCCCTCCGACCTGAATTCTCTTCATTTCTACGGCATCTTGCTAACTGTTCCTAGATCAACAAGCGCATACTCCAGCTGACAGGCCACATGCTGCCGGACGCGCAGCTGGCCAAAGCAGACACCGTGGGCGCCCTGCTAGCTGTGCTCGTGCGCCCGCCCAAGGCCAAGAAGCTGGCCGAGGAGCTGGCCGCTGACGGTGCCCTGGCGGGCCTGCCCAACGTGGCTGTTTATGGCCGGCGCGTGACGCCGATTGACAAGCACAAGGCCGTGGGCCGGTGGAAGGTGATTGTGGAGGAGCTGGAGAAGCGCGGTCTGCCGGTGACGGGCACGGGTGGCTACGACAAGGCCATTGAGCGCAAGTGGGCATACCACTAGCCCTGGCCTGACGCTGCCTGCCGTCTTGCCCCTGTCGTTGCACACTCCTTTGTACCAATACTCCCACCATCTCGTACCATTACATTTGTTACCTGTACATGTTTGCGTCATAAAAATAAAAAAAGCAGTTAAACGAGAGGCGACGCTAGATTCGTTTTCACGAGAATGAGAGACAGAGTGAGAAAACGGCAAGATGGCTTGTTTTGTGAGATGCAATCTTCCGAGGAGGTGATACGTCTTTGTATGTACTGTCCTTGCAATGCCGAGAGGAGTGAAATGCTGTGCATGTCGTTGCTCGTCACGATCAGAATAAATTGCGAGTTTGGGCAAGGATTCAAGGCGTTTCTCTCACCATCCACCTTCGACAAAACTGCCTCAAAAGTTTCCTGCCAAGGGCCAAGGTATCCGGCCACGTGGAAGTAGAGATGTGCCGAGAGATCTAGAGATCACGGTTTTTAGTATGGGACAGGACAAGGGGCAAAAGGCAAGCATCTGTCTGGACCAGAAACAAAGGCCACAGCAGCAGCCAAGGCCACTGCCGAGCCTACCAGGTCCCATGCACGGAAGAAGAAAAGGTCTAAACATAGAATAGAAACTGGGGAAGAAAACAAACGTCCACCCCACCTATGCCGGGCGGGATTTGATAGGGTTCGGCTAAGAGCAGCTAGACGAGGACGGGGAGGATGGGGAGTAGAAACGGCAATGCTAGAAGTCGAGAACAATCTAAAGAAGTATAACGTAGAGCCTTTGATGGTTGGTAAGCCTTGAAACTGATGTCATTTGCCGGACAACCATGCCTTGGGAAGGAAACGAAACACGAGAAACCAGACCACAACCACGCTCGGAGACAAAACAAAGTACGGGTAGCAACGACAAAGCAGGGCAGAAATCAGACGAAAGAAAGGAAGAGAAGGAACATGTTTGAGTGGGCACGAGGTACAGTCCCGTTGTTTGTTTGCAGAGGGCGCAGCAAAAACCAAAAGCAGCCATGTGCCTTTTGTGGAGGTTCCGCCCGCGGGACTTGGTCTGCGATATGTTTGTGATAATACTTGTGATAATGCTTTGGTCATAACGGCCGCCATATAAATGAGAGCCAGGGTCATCCAGCCAATCGTCTGGCTGCCTTATATTGTCGTGTTGTTTCTTGACTTGCCCCTTTTAGACGTCTGCATCCCTTTCTTCCCCAGACTAGTGATTTCAGTTCCTGCGTTGCCACTTTACTCTTGAGGTGAAATGCTTACATTTTCATTCATAAAAAAAATATAATCTAATTTATTTAATTCGATAACCCACGAAAAACCTTACCACAATTTGAATTACTCATATATTAAATATTTTCACTGTTCTTTTAGCTGTTATTTTTACTTTCTTCCGTTCTATTTCATGTAAAAATAAATCCGAATTTAAATTATTAAATAAGTAAAATATAAAACATATAATTCTAATAAAAGTGTAAATAACTCCCCCCAGATTTGAGCATGTTATATTAACCGCCGAGAGGGCCACATACACCTGACAAAATACAAGATTGGGTGACTGTGCACGGCAGTTGCTCAAATGCAGCCGGTTGCCACAGCCCGGGCAGGGCGAGATCGACCAAGAGGACAAAAGTGACAAATGGCACAATATTCATGTCAATAAACATGGCTGCAAATGAGCCCCCCCAAAAACAACGCACTTCTGGCCGCCGGCCGGCCTCTGTTTTTACCCAAATGATCAAGAGAGTGGTAAATAACGGCGGAAACAATCTACAGTGCACCACTATCAGAGCAGACAAGCGATGGAGGCATCGGCTGCTGGATCTGAATGGCCTATCCTATCCTGTCCCCTTTCCTTACTTACCCCTTTACTGCCTTTCTCTCCTCGCTAGTATAAGAAGAAGCCAAGCCTCCTCTTCCCTCCTTCTTCTCTTCTCTTTCTTTTTTTATTCTCCTTCTTGTCTTGGCTCTTGGTTTTGCTGCTACTTCTCCGTCGTCGCCCTATAATTCTCCGAGTCGTGCGTGAGCTTCTCGCCCTCAACCCAGCCAGTCTTTTTAGATACATATTTTAAACTTTATTTTCCCGCTCCATCTGCCGGCCCTGCCTCGCCACAATGCTTCTCAAGAACCTCCTCCCCGCTGCTGCGGTAGTGCAGCTCGTCGCCGCGCAGGAGCTGATGCGCTTTGGCTGCTCGCAGCTGACCATTGACCGCATCGACCCGCTGGTCAACCCGGGCGACCTGCCGTCGGCGCACATGCACCAGATTGTCGGCGGCAACTCGTTCAACGCCTCCATGACGCCCGTCGCGCACGACCCGCCCACGCTATCGACCTGCACGTCGTGCACGTACTCGGAGGACTTCTCCAACTACTGGACCGCCAACGTGTACTTCCGCGCCCGCAACGGCTCGTTCAAGCGCGTGCCCCAGGTGGCCAACCTCGGCCTCGGCGTCCGGGCCGGCGCCACCATCTACTACATCCGCGGCTACCAGCCCAGCGCAAAGGTCACCGCCTTCAAGCCGGGCTTCCGCATGATTGTCGGCGACGCCATGAACCGCAAGGCCAGCGCGGTGCCGCGCGGCCTGTGCTTCCGCTGCGAGGCCAACATGCAGCAGAGCCCTTTGGCGGCGCCCCCTGCACGGGCTCGGACGTGCCGGGCTTCCCCAAGAGCCCGTGCGGCGGCGGCTGGCGCGTGACGGTGACGTTCCCGTCGTGCTGGGACGGCAAGAACACGGACAGCCCCGACCACAAGTCGCACATTGCGTACCCGGCGTCGGGCACGTTTGAGAGCGGCGGCGCGTGCCCGTCGACGCACCCGGTCAAGATCCCGCAGATCATGTACGAGGTCATGTTCGACACGCGGCAGTTCAACAACAAGGCCGACTGGCCCGAGGACGGCAGCCAGCCTTTCTTCTGGAGCATGGGCGACAAGACGGGCTACGGCATCCACGGCGACTACCTGTTTGGCTGGAAGGGCGACGCGCTGCAAAAGGCCATGGACACCAAGTGCGCCGGCGACAACTGCCCGGCCCTCACGCGCCAGGCCAACACCAAGGCTGTGAGCTGCACCAAGGCGCAGATGGCCCACGAGAGCATTGGCGACGACAAGTGTAAGTGGAGGGCGACGGGGCGGACTAGGAGGAAACGAAGACGAGAGTTTCTACATTTCAGCATTTCTACGAGAAGCATGCTAACGTGTTCTAGGGCTGTCTGACCTGCCGGGCATTGATCCCTCCACCTACTAAGCAAGAGAAGACAGTGCTGTCTTTTGGCCTGGATCTGACGATGAGTCGAGGTTGAGGCCTGCTTTGTTTTGGCTTTTGAGTGAGGAATGGGCGGATGATGGGCGGTGTTGAAGCGCGTCGTTCTTTGATCACGGTCAATTGACTGTCATTTGACTGTCCTTTGACTGTCTTTTACATTTTCTTTATTCTTCCACTCCATACTGTTGAGGTCAATATACTTTTATTTTTCCCAACGCTGGTTCTGTTGCTGGGTGGTGAGTTCCCTGCTGTCTTCTCATCGTTGATTTTTTCTTTGGTTTCTGTTTGGCGAGTTGGCTGGAGCTGGGAAAGCGTCAGCAACTGCCGAGGCATCTCTCCCAGCAATCTCGAAAGAGTAAATTGCAATCCCGGGTAAAGTCTTGGTTCTGTTGCCCTCGTCTGCTTGCGTCGGTGTGCCTCGTTACGGCCGGCTAAGATGACTTGCACCCAAATAAGCACAGGCAACGACAGATGGCCGGCAACCGGCAACACTCAAGAAAAGTAAATCAGACTGGAAGACTGGAAGACTGCAAGAATAAAAGACTAGGCATTGTCGCGTGTAGTCATACAAGTGTATATTGTAAAGTGTAACGTTTTACATCCAAGCATATCCAGTCCATTTGCATGGACAATATTCAGATCCCGTTCCGTGTAAAAGCTAGACCATGAGAGAGATGGCAGAAAAAAATAGAAACAAGGCAAAGAAGCCTTTTGCAGAACAGCAAGTATTTGCACTGCCGCGTCCAGTTGCTTGTGGATTTTATAAAACGCCCGAGAAACGCCACGAGAAGACAAGGAGCACGGAAATCATTAGAAAAGAGATGACGGACAAATCCAGAAAAAAAAATCCACGCAACACCCAATCTCTCCCTCCTCTCTCCTTACCCACTTCGATCCCTCCTTCGCACGTCTACCGTCTTGACTTGGCACCCAGCTCGACGGCGCTGTACCACGCGGCACCCACCAGCGCCACCACCATGCCTAGGCCGTTGGCCATGCCGACCTTGACGCCAAACATGGTGATGCCAGCAGCACGGTGATGCTCTGCTTGACGTTGCCGCACACCGTCATGGTCAGCGCGCCGGTCTGGCGGTTCGTGCTAAAGGACGAGATGTTGAGGGCAAAGGCCAGCACGCCGTTGCCGAGCAGGGCCAGCGCCATGTGCGGCGAGATGGGGATGCTGGTGAAGCCGCTGGTGATGCTCGAGACCTCGCCGGTCAGTAGAGCGAACAGCAGGGCCTGGCCGCAGGCGAGCGGGGACATGCGCAGCAGCGACTCGAGCGGCGAGAGGGCGAGGGGGCCCGTCATGATGCGGTTGGTGGCAATGGTCTTGGCGACGGTCTTGGCCGAGGCGAGGACGACGCCCAGGAACGTGAGCACAAAGCCTGTGGCGGTAAAGTAGTAGTCGCCGTAGGTGGCGAGGCCGACGCCGCAGACGACGGGGATCAGCGACAGGTAGGTCTTGGTGGAGTAGGTGCGCTTGTAGCGCAGGCGGTAGATGAGCACGGTGAAGACGGGGCAGGTCGAGCGCATGATCTGGTGGAAGGGGATCGAGACCATGGCGAGCGAGACGTTGGACACGGCAATGTTGATGGTGAAGAGCACCGAGAAGCCGAGCAGCACGGACTCGTCGCGGCGCGAGAGCTCGGTGCGCGTGACGACGCCGCGCAGCTCGAGGATCCAGCAGCCAACGGACGCGGACCCGGCGTGGATCGCCGTCAGCAGCCACGGATACGCAAACTTGCCGAGGATGCTCTTGTTGTACAGCGTCAGGGCCACGTTGCAGGCAAAGTACGCCGCCAGGTATGCCCACTTGGTCGCCGCCGACACCGCGTACTCGACTCGACGTGCTCATGCCCTTGCTGCCGCCGCCGCCAGAGCCAGTGTTCATCGTGGGCAGCAGCGGGCCCGTGCGGCTCTTCTCCCAGTTGACGGCTGCGCCATTGCTGCCCCCGTTGAGCTGGCCCTCGACGTCTTCCGGACGGCCAATGGCGACAATGCGTTGGTGTGTTGATGTGTTGATGCGGTCAAGTATTAATGTGCTGTGGGGTGTAAGCTGGTTGGTGTGGGGTGCGACGGGGAGATCCCTGCGGAGGATGCTGTGCCGTAAAGTCGACGATCGCGGGATCACAAAGGCTCGAGAACCAGGTTGCTGGAAAAGAAGAAACGGAAAACAGAGGAAAGAAGACCTTTTGGCTCAGATGATGCCTGGCGTTGTTGCTGCGTGCTGCTTTCGACCTGTTGGTTAAGGTGGCAGGCTGTAGTTGCGTACTGCGCGCAAACGTGTTGAAAGAGGTTGAAGCTGTCTTGGGATGGTGTAGATGGGGTTGGTGGCGGATGGCAGCTGGTTTTGCTTGCCACGGCTTCATACGACGTCGAGAAGTTTGGAAGGAAAGAGCACCAGGAAACCACAAACAAAACTAGAAAGAAAAAAGCAAGGGCGCTCCTGCTTGCGTGTTGCGAGTTTCGTGCAGGGCAAGTCCGACCGACGACGACGTATGTTCCTCGACAGGGAAAGGACGACGCGTTACAGCCAGGGCTGGAAGGCGTGGCAATAGCAAGGGCAGGAAAGCGGAGACCAAGCAGGAATGGGATGGGAATTAGGTGGCCTTGGCGGGCCTGGGCCGACAAAAAGTTACAAGGCACTCAGGGCAGCTCTAGTGGGGACAAGCTAAAAATAAAAGCAGCGAACTATTGATTAACTGTTTTTTCTCCTGTGAGCGACTCTGTTTGCACCTTGACGATACCACTAATGGTTGAAGGCCGCGAGGGAGACAGCCTTACCTTTGGCGAGTTCCAAGGCTCTGGCATGATTGCTTTCGCGTTTTCTCTCTTTTTATAAGTACCTGCCATCTGCCATGTGAGTGGAAACCCTTAAATGGACTAAGGAGACAAAATAGCAGCTTCTCCATCACTGAAAGCCGCTACAGCGGGAGAGACTCCGGCAGGCTACAGCTGCACGCCCCGCTGAAGCAGACTATTGGCTACTGCCTATTGCGCTGCCAATAAATTGGTAGTCTCCGCCTGCACCCAAAGAAACAGATCAATAATGCTGCCCTGGACCTGGCTGGCCCATCTTAGCTCCAGCTGAAACGGGCCTGGCCCAGCAGCGATCCATTGTCCAGTTTCTGCATTCGGATATCTTTTTTGTATATCAGCCTGTTGATCGGCAGACGACAGAGTTCGTAGCCTACCTGTTCTATATACAAAAGTGACGTATCTTATCTTACGGAGTACATGGGCCGGGCTGTTTAATTGATTTCCCAGAAAGCCTCTCCAGGAGTGCAACCCATTCTACGCAAGCGCGTGGGAAAGAGCTCGTCTTGAAAGCAAGGGAACAAGCAGGAGAACCACTTCGTAAGATACAGGGTGCAAGGCGATTCGGCGTTCGCAAAGTGCGCATTCTGTCTAGGTTCTCTGGGTTCTCATTTCGTTCAGCCTCACGCACCTGGTCTTACTACCCAAGACCTTTCCTTATTTTTCTTTTCCAGCCTGTTGTCTACAAGTAGACGCTTCCTTTCACCGTCTGTGGTACTGTGGCGTTTTATTGATTTTTTCCCCAGGGGGACAGGACACGCCTCTCTACACGGTCCTGCGTGCTCCGTAATACATGGTTCTGCAGTCTCCTTCACTTCGAGATGCTCTCCTCTCGGGCAGCCTTTAACCAAAAGGATGGCTGTGCCGCACGCAGAACAAAGAAAAGGATGGAACCTGTCATTGTGTTTTTCCCCGTCTCCCTTGATAGTGCCTTCAGCCCTTTGCTCCCTTGGAGAATTTACCACCGTCGCTCTCCCGTGCCTCCTTGTCACATTCTTTTCCTTTCTCAGTCCAAACTACCAACACGACGTTCCATTGGGAACCGCTCCCCCCTCTCCCTCTCGTCTGTGTATCTGACGTGGCCTGGGCATCTAGTAGCGATCCTCTCCGCAAACAGACACATTTCATGAACACATTGGTTGGGTATTTCGTCGAGCAAAGGGAGAGGCGTGCAAGGGACGGCCACAAAATTGAAGCGCCATGTTTGACAGTCTTCTCGCAGGGAACTCCTCCCTACACCCCCCTCCCCTTTTCACTCACACCTCTCGGTTCTTTCCATGCACGCCCCCCATCCCATCCACCATGCCTTTTCGATATTGGACACCTTTTCTCACTGAATATAGAAGTAATTTGCAGTAAAGAATTGCCACCCGATTGGCATCAGTGGACAGCCAGGAAGAGAGAGAGAGAGAGAGAGAGAGGGAGAGAGAGAGAGAGAGAGGGTGGGAGGGCTTCTGTTAATATTGATAAAAGAATCTAGAATCATAAAAGCAGGTCTGCATCGTCTTGTTTGTCTTGTTTGGCGTCGACGGTTTTCATTCTGGCCGAGCTCTCGAGTTTGGCCACAGCTGAGAGGAGATCACAGCGCTCCCTTTTCAAGAGTAAAACCAATAAATGTAAGGAACAGCGACTCTTGCCGTACCTTGCAGGAAACAAGGGAGCAGAAAATTAGCTTTGCTGTCAAGCAGCTACTGGGTCCCCTAAACTGCCTAAAAATGGCCTTGGCAAGGCCTAGAAGTGGCCTACTTTTATCGTAATATCCTCCTTTTTTTCTTAGTCAAGCAGAACCGAGGACACATGCCTTGGAAAAGAACTCGACCCATTCGATTTACGCGTGCACGCGTCTCACTGACACACTGCCAGAAGGGCGAGGGCTGTCTTTCGGCTGTATCGGCCGTCGCAAGTGCGACATTGCCAGCAAGGTGATGAGGGCATACAATGTACAGAGTACATTCCCTCTTTATTAGCGAGATTCCTCCATTTTGCTTTTGTATCGCGGCTTGATTTTGCTGTTTCGCCGAATCCAATGTACAAATCTCACCTGGCAATCGACAATGCCCGGTACCTCGACAATATTTGCGGGCCCGCCGCGGCTCGTCACGCTTCCGCAAGACATCAATATAAAACAAATGAATAAAGAGGTGTCGTGGTTTATGATTTAAAACAAATAATGTATATGCGCCTTTTACACCTTGCGTCGTTGTTCTGTTTGGCATTCGCCAGCTACCACAATGGAAGAGGATACTGAATCCTGAAAATGGGTGTATTACATATAAAAGGAAATAAATAAGAAATAAATAGAAAATAAGTAAGAAATAAATGAGAACCGTATGCGGATGCGAGGCCAAGAGAGATAGAGACAAGAAATGTGTGTTGTTATGTATGGCAGATTAAAGAGTTAAATCAAAGAAACCACAAAAACTCCTCCATCCCAAATTCCCATAAAATCAAGGGAATCAAATTTATAAACGCCGGTTTTTGTATCGTTGTAGTTTTGTATCTTTATGATCTTGATGTGAGGAAGGCGTGCTCGAGAAAGAAAAGGCGTCTAGGAGGACTCGGAGGTCGAGTCAGAACTAGACGGGGTAGAGTCGGAGCTGCCGAGTCCGAGGAGGACGACTCGCCGGCGGACGATTTCTCCTTGCTGGAGGCCGTGGTCGAATCGCTGGACGAGGAGTCGCTCGAGGTAGAGTCGGAGGATGTCGACTCGGAGGAAGTTGAGTCAGAAGAAGTCGAGTCAGAAGACGACGACTCGGAGGAGGAATCGGTCGCAGCGGCAGTGGCAGCGGCAGCGGCAGCCTCGGCCTTGGCGGCCTCAGCCTCCTCCTCCTCCTTCTTCTTCTTGGCAGCCTCGGCGGCCTTCTTCTTCTCCTCGCGCTCCTTTTCCTTGAGCGCGTCCTTCTTGCGCTGCTCCTCCTTCTTCTTCTCCTTTTCAATCTGCTTGCGCTCCTCGTTCTTCTTCTTTTCCTCAAACTTCTTCTTCTCCTCCTCCTTCTTGCGCTGCTTCTCCTTGGCCTCGGTGACCTTGGCGGCCTCCACGTGCACCCGCATCTCCTCCTCATAGTCCTGCCAGAACTGCGCGCACTCGACGCGTAGCTTGGCCGTGTGGTTGGGGTTGTTCCACTCGGGCAGCAGCGCCTCGGCGCGGTCGAGCCACGGCGTCATCCAGCTGTCGCGCACACCCTTAGTACCCGCAAAGTGGACGAGCAAGTCGCCCTGCATCACCTTCCACGGCTGGATCTTGCCGTCGCGGCCGTCGTCAAAGACCTCGGTCGTGCCGTTGTCAAACATGGCCGGCTCCATGTTGTGGCTGAACAGCCACTTGCCGTCGGCATAGAAGGCGTTGTTGACGGGCAGCGAGTTGTACCAGCGCATGGGCACCTTGGCCCAGTGGTTCTTGTGGCGGAGCGCGTCGCGCGCCAGCGGGGACTCGTCGTGTGTGAGCAAGAACTGGAAGGCGCTCTGGTCACGGAAACGGTCCTTGAGCGTGCGCTCCTTCTCGTACATGGGGTAGGCCAGGACGCCCGACAGCATGGAGGCGGTCCAGGGGTGCACGCGCAGGGCAAAGGCGCCGAGTTGAGGCCGTCCCAGTTGGAGGCAATGACCAGGTGCACGTCGTTGAGGATTTCGCTCGAGTTGGGGGGCAGGAACGTCTCGAGCGGTGTTGAGGGGTTGAGAATCATGGTATCACCATCGAACCAGCTAGAAAGAAGAAAAGATAAAAAAATGTTAGTCATGGTCCAACTGTGATTTGGGCGGACTGGGACAGCTTACAAGATCCACTCGAGGCGCTCCGACTCGGGCTTCAGCAGCTCGGTGATGATAATGGCCAGCAGGTAGGCCGGCTTCGTGTAGGCGCCCGAGCCGCGGTGCATGCGGTCGTTGTCAATGAGGTCACTGACCACCTCGCGGTCTGCGATGTAGTGCGGGTAGCCGTGCATGTCGTTGTGGACCTGGTGTGTCTTGAAGGCGCGGTGCACGACGGGGATGTCGAGGGCATTGACAGCCACGCCGACCTTGGCAATCTTGGCCATCTTGCCTTTGGGCGTAGTGGCCGGCTTCGTGGTCAGCATGCGCGTGATGCCAAACTGGCCCTCGTAGGTGGTGTCCTCGCCCAGGCGCAGGGTGTTGCAGGTCGTGGCAAAGTCGACGCGCTGCAGGTAGTTGAAGCAGAGGTAGACCAGGCATATTGATGTCAGGAGCGCCAGCAGCCGCGTCGGCCGCTGGAATTGTTGGACGAGCATATTTGCTGGTTGGTGAGTGCCGTATGGGAGTGCCTTATGGGAGTGTCGATATCAAGGGAGATCGTTGTGTGCGGCAGGCGGGTGGCAGGCGGAAATCGTAAATTGGCTGTCAGACGATGTCGATGCTGTGCGCGAGCCGAGCAATAAGTGTATGTCGTGTTTGAGAAGAAAAAAAGGAAAAAAAAAGGAAAGCAAGATAGGAAGACCAATGAGTGTATGGATGCAAGCAAAAGCAAGTAAAAGCAAGTTGAAGAAAGAAAAGAAGAGGCTACGAGTCAGATTTGCTCGAGCTTGCCTTTCGCCGGTCCGTGGAGGGGGAGGAAAAGTCGGGAGTCGAGAAAGTACAGGTCGAGGAGAGGTCGAGGAGAGAAGAAAAAGAGGCTCGCTTTTGCTTCTTGGCTAAAAGACCCAACCGTGCCCGAGAGAAAGCCACGCAGAAACCGTCGAAAGGGTGATGGTGATCTTCTGCTTCTGACTGGAGCAGACGAACAGACCAAGAAAGAATGACGAAAGGGGTAAAAGGAAAGCAAAGGGAGAGAAGACAAACAAGACAAGAAGAAAAAGGGTAGATGGGGAGAGACTGTAAGGAGTGAAAGGAGAGACGACAGGAGAACCAAAACTGTACTAGGGAGAGTACAGACAGGCAGGAACAGAGAAAGGCGACTATGGGGGCAAGAGCGATCCGCGTCCACGCCCCTGTGGGCCTTGTCAGTGTCTTGGCGCGCAATGGGGAAGGGCAAAGGGCGATGAAGACAGAAAGAGCGAGTGGAACCACGCGAGCCCAGCTAGCGAACCCTTGGAGCTGGTGGTTTGACGGATTCCTACGTTGATCGGGAGGCGGTTCAAGTTGGCGGTGGGTCAGTCGCGTGGGAATAGGGGAATTGTAAAGGCAAGCAAGCCAAGCAGAGGGGTGGCTTGTGGTGATCTTCCATATTCATTTATGTGTTCATGTTTCTCGATTTTACTGCTAGACATACACCGTACGAGTACTCATAGATAACTCATAGATAACGAACATGGACATGACTGTGTGGCCAGGGACGGCGTGGCCTGGCCAGGCTCGGATGGCAAACGGCGCTGTGCGTGGAGAGATGCGCTAAGAGAGCGCCCAAGCGCGTCACTAAATGGAATTTACAGCGGTGTTGGGTACCTGGCGCATGTCTCACATCCAAAATATCTTACTCGTCCTCACAAACATGCTCGTATGGCCACTTTCAACTTTAACCTCGCTTTCTCCTCCGTGACACTTCCTATCCTGGTCCTTCATTCCGGTGTCTCGCCCATCTCCTAACACCGGAGTGGTCCACCGGCTCGCGTGGCATGCAGACCCAGCAAGGAGGAGAGAAGCATGCAAAGTGGTAAAGATAAAGCAAGTGGCGCACATATATCTTTCCATCCTACGATCTCGAGATACTCCGCAGGATACCTCGCTCTGGCTTGCACTTGGGGTATGCTTGACGCTACAGGCCATGCCAGCCGTTGGTCTCAGGCGAGCTTTTGGCAGGCCGGCGCTGTCCTCCGTAGCATGTAAGAGTAAGATAGGTGGCAAGTAGTCAGGTGGTGCAGGAGGCAGGAGGCTGTGTGTTGCAGCTGGTTGCAGCAATGGTGAAGACATTGTGAGGCGAAATAGGCCGTGCCCAAATCAAGTCACTAACGCGAGGGCAGAGAACAGCTTTTTTCCCGGCTTGGGCCCTGACGCGCGGCGCGCAGGGGTTGGGGCTGTCGGTGCAACGCAACAGCTTTCCCAAAACCTAAAAGCCAAAACCCCAAAAAGAAAGTTTTCAAGTTTAGTTTTAGGAAACGACGCTATTAGAGCCAATAGCGGGCACGCAGAGATTGCACGTTCTGGCCCTTCTGGCTGTTCTGGCCTCGAGCTCGAACAGGAGCATCCAGGAGAGCAGGGGAGCCGTGGGACGGATCTCCAGAAGCCTTACGTATGCCTTTTTTATTCTCGTTATTTCTACAGCAGACAGATGACGGAAGACGGAAGACGGCATGGGCAGTTGTTCGTATCAACGTGATCCTACGCCATCCTTTGATCCTTTGTGGGAAGGGGTTGGAAGGAAAGGCCTTGGCAGACTGCGTAGCGGGAGGCACGGGCGCAGGAAGGGGAAGGAGGGCACGAAGACACCCGTCAATCCGGGCGCCGCCGAGAAGGCCCACACGGCAATGAAGAAGGCGCTGAAGACAGTTTTCATTAATACGTGTTCTCTGTACGTCGCGTATTATCTTACATTTAGAGCAGGATTTCGGACAACTCGAGCATTCCGCTGTCCAAGTAAGATGTAAGACGCTCGTATCTCGTATGAGAGAGCAAGCATCTTGGAAACAGGGGAGGCAGGAGAAGCATGAGGAGGCTTAAAATAACCCCTGTCCTGTGCATAAGGATTGCGCCACGGCGAAAAAGTAAAATAAACCAGGCTGTCAGACGGAAATCGACAGGGGCCAGGTTCCAGCCAAAAGGGTGTTCTGTGATTTGAAAGCTATCCTGGTTCGCGGGCCAGGGCGGGAGGAAAGAGACTGGTCACATGCTTACTTTAGCCCGGCCGGCCACTGTAGCGCGTGTGTTCCAGCGCCCAAGGCACTGTAGAGCCTGTAGAGAGTAAGCCGCCAAGAAGGTTGCAGAGTCGCCCCACCATCTCATCAGGAGTATTGGGTATTGGCCCGCTAGTCTTGTTTGGGAACTGCTGGGGCTGAATTGAATTTCGAGATGAGTCCATTCTGGGACAGAGCTGAATCTTCAAGCAGATGCAGATGAGAGAATATTGGCAGGTCTGAGAGCGAGGCATAAAAAAACAAAGACTTGCCCAATACTCGTAAGGACATAGAGAGGAGATGTTGACTGTCTGAACGATTCTTTCAGTCAAGAGCTCTAGAGACAAGAATACCGTTCAGGCGGCACAAAGAGTAGCCAAATCTGCCCCATTGTCTTCGTTCAGTCTATCGGCGCTGCAATTGCCAATAGTGCCAACGCGGTCCCAGCGATAGCCGTTCTGGGCACCAACAGCCTTGAACTGGCGACAAGCGCAACAATACAACGACAAAGCCGCAGAAGTGAAAGAAACCCAAAGATCATTTAAACGTTTTGCGGCTGGCAGGCCTTTCACGGGAGTCTGACACGGGAGTCTTGCACGGGAATTCTGACAAGCCGAACGAATACGAGCAACAAAAGTACAAGCAGCAGGTACACGAAAGGTTAAAAAAAATGTCGATCTCGAGGACTTTGAAAGTGAATAGGCAATCCTAGTCAAGTGTGCTGCATCCGTATGAAATCATGAAAAGCAAAGTACCAACGGAGAGCAAAAAACGACCCCCTGGGACTCGAACCCAGAATCTTTGCCACCGGAAAGCAACGCCTTACCATTAGGCCAAGGGGCCGTTGCTAGTTGTTGGATATTTATCCGGCTAGCATTGCTTATGCAGCCATTCGGAAGAGCTACGGGACCACAGTTTTCTATGTGATTTTTTACCAAAAAAGAAAACCACGTCACGGTTCTTCTACGACAAAGAATGTAACAAGTACTCTCGTTATTGAACACCAAGACAGTACAATATAAGATACAGAAGACAAAGAATACAAAAATACAAAATACAATATGAAATAAAGAAAAGGAGCTAATCCTACTGGCGCTTTCCCTCCACTCTCTTTGTTGCTTGGACGTCTCTCCCTCTTTCTCTCCCTGTCCAGAATTCATCCAAGGGAGGCAGAGACATGGCATTTCTGTTGTCCAACCTCATTGCCTTTGTATGGCCAACGATATAATTAAGAGACCGCTTCGCTTAGCCTACCGAAAGCAACCTGCCCGGGCGCCCTTGCGGAAAAACGACCCCTTGCAGGGCAATTCAAATTGCCCACGATCCCTCGAGGAGTGCCTAGGAGTGCTTCGTTCCGGCGTGGCTCTTTCTGTATGTAACTATTCCATCTTGCTTTTTGACAGGCATGCCATTATATAGTGCAGATTCAGGCGCGAGATACCACATGCCAATCAAAAGACAAGATGAGAGGGGGGATGTCGCTTGTGAAAAAGGAGCAAGCCATGACATATGACAACTCCGCTCCATTCTCAACCATGGAGAGGCAGGTCGCATTTCTCTTGCAAGTATGCTCATGTCCTCTCTGCGCTGGGGGTTGTTGTTTTAGCGGGTGTTGAGGCTTGGAGCTTCCTGTAATTAGGGGGCTGAGCACCAGCCAAAGCATTCCACCTTTCATAAGTACTAGGTTAGCGCAGGGCGTTGTATAGTTCAGCAGAACAGTAAGTCTCTTGTAGTATAGTGGTCAGTATAGACGGGCTTTGTCACGGCCCGGGACCCGGGTTTCAATTCCCGGCGAGAGAGATTTTTTCTTTTTTGCGTCTTCTGCTTTCAGAAAGCTCTTTCTTTTTGTCTTTCACTTTTGTCTTCCACTTTTTGTCTTCCACTTTTTGTCTCTCCACTGTTGAGACTTTCTAGTTCGTTTTTTCTTATTGTCATTGAATCAAAGTGACGAGGCAATTTTACTGGAAGCGCGACGTGAAAGACCTTCTTGTTCGGCAACGGATACGTCTCTTTGCGTTGGCATTTCATCGTTTGCTTTTTCTTCCGGCATTGGGGCTGTACCTGATTGAGTACTGCCGGCCTTGCTCGCCAGCACCATGGCCAGTGTGCTCACTTGGTAGCCACCTGCTTATGATTTTTATTTTTATTGTTCCTTGGCCACAACATGATGCCGTAGTTGGCCCCAGGTGTCACCAGGCACTACATTCTGCGCGTTGCTGATATTCCAATGAGACGTTCAACAACTTTGGGCGAAAACAAAACAGACATGGACAGATAAAAAGCAAACAGGCATATCAAAAGTTCGTTGTACACTTGATCTGATTGTATCCTAACGTCAGGGCCTTGGCGCAACGAATGGCCAGTATGTGCGAGCCTAGCTCATAACACAGCCGCCATCCTCCGGTACGAGTGCAGTGGATGTGGATGTTATTTGAATACGGCCGAGTCTGACATGCAGATAGATAGCGCGGCTATTCAGGGCACGCACGTGCTCATCTGATTCAACGCACCCCATAAAATTGGTTATCGACGTCTTGAATACACACCCTCACTGAGCTTTTCTCGACTCCCGACAAGTGTCTCTAACAGGGGAAGCGGCCCTTCGCCCTTGACGCTCTGCCAAACCTCTTCAATGGCCGCCACGGCAGCGTCGCTCAGCTTGCCCTTGTTGATCCACGCGGCCGACTTGCTGAAGTGCTCCAGTGCTGCTGGCGCCCACAAGCAGCGCGTCGCCGTGCGCAGCGCTCAGGATCGAGTGGTTGCGCGACCCAGCGGTACGCCAGCTCGGCCGCCGACACGCCCTCGGCCTTTGCGGCCGCCTCCCACGTGGCGAGGCTCGCGAAGGTACGACGGCTTGTTGTACAGGGTGCGGTAAATGCTGCCTCCTGCGAACGCGGCCCTTGCCCGTCCTTGAAGTCCTGGACTGTTTTGGTGAGCAGGCCGCGCGGCAAGCGGGCTGTAGGCGTAAAAGGAAATGCCGAGCTTGCGCAGCGTCGGGAACAGGTTCCCGTCTCAAAGTGGCGCGCGACGGGGTTGTACTTGGCCCTGGTAGACGGTGGGCAGGACGTAGCCCTTGGCGGTGGCAATGTCGTGGATGGTCTGGACGGCCTCGACGCTAAAGTTGGAGACGCCAAAGCGGCGGAAGAGGCCTCGCGGTAGGCGGCATCGACGCCCGCCAGCGTGTCCTCCAGCGGCGTGTTCCTGTCGGGAAGTGGAGGTAAAAGATGTCGGCCTGCTTGACGCCAAGCCGGGCAATACTCTCGCGGGCCGGTCGCCTGGATATAGTCCTTGGTGCCCAGGCGATGGACTTGTCGAGGTAGCCTCGACCCTGCCCCATTTGGTGCTTGATCGTGAAGCCTGTCACCGGCCTTGACACGGCCGAGAGTTGGCCTCGGAGTTTGCCGTAGGCCTGGGACGTGTCAATGTTGGTGACGCCGTTGGCAGCGAGCACGGCCAGGGCCTTTGCCACGTCCTCGTCCGTGGCAAAACGGGGGGTCGTTGCCAAAGGTATGCCCGCCGGCGACAATGGTGATAGACATGGCGAGGCGGGGGGGGAAGGAGGAGGAGGATTTTGTTGGTGGTATTAAGATGTGCTTTGTTGTCTGCTTTGTTGTCTGCTTTGTTGTTGTCGTGGTTTTTGGCCGGCGGAGGGGTTAGATACAGATTTTTAAGGAACCAAGTTCAGACTGACAGCAGCTCTGGGGAAATGGGTTTTTACATGCGTCGTCCTTGTCCGTTTAATAGTAGCTTTGATGCTAGCGTACGGGAAAACACGGCAACCTTTTCTTTTTGTCAGCTGTATCTAGAGTTCAGATCCTTTGCTGGTTCCTTTTGTCTCCTTTCTGGATCCTGTCTGGCTCCTTTTCGAATCCTTTTCGAATCCTTCCCTCCGTGCCATTTGTCAGCTACTGCGCTTGATCAACATGAGACCTGTGCCAGTGATGCGGGGCTTCATAGATGGACTCCGTGATCTGCGTCCGGAAGAAAATGAGCTCGAGAGAATGACGTGAAGCGGTTTACACACGCTGTAACGGACTAGCTGGCAAAGCACAAGTAGTCTCGAGGCAACAAGCTCGATTCTAACGAAACATACAGAAACCAAAAGAAAGAAGGGAGAGAGGATCAGGACCATACCTGTGCCACGTATGATAGTAGGCCACGTGCTCCTGATCACGTCAACGGCCATGGTATTATTCTTTATTATAAATCAATTATGGACTACTGTGCACTTCGTCGTACTTTTCGCGACCCCTGCCTGGGGCTGTCAGGTCTAAAATAGAAAAAAGATCCCGAAAAGCTTAGCAGACTTACTCGTACCAGCATGTCCGGCGGAATTGGGGCCATCCGAAAGCCGGCCGGTGCAACGGACGAATGAAGTCGGGCGACGCAAAATCCTTTGACTTGGTAGTGGAGACAGCCACCAGGTGCCCGGCACCAGAAATGCACTGAGTGTCGTTAGTACGGTACATATTGGCTACAGCATGTAAAGGTGTATTTGAGCCCGGATATGATACGTAGAAACGTAAGAAAAGTAGAATGAATTGCTGCCAAGATGGAGTGGATAACGGGCAAACAAGACAATTGCTGCCTCCCGTCTATTTGTGATTCACAGGTTGCTTCGCCGTCTTTCGTATATGTGATCAAGTTGATTCGCTTTGTTACGAGATGCTATGATATCACCTGCACAAACCAAAGCAACGAGCTTCATGCGTCGTGGACCGGGCCAGTAAATAACCCAAGCTGCAATCGCCAATCTCCAGATATATAAACTCGTCGACCACACATTTGGTTTCCTCATGCTTCACTTTTTATATCCCTGCCCATTGTGCTTTACTGACAAAACAACAACCAACACGGCACAACATCAAAGACTCACAAAAAGCACACAAGGAAAAGAAAAAAAGAACCCAAATACAAACAGATAGAATGTGTTTGGATATGGTCCACGTCATCTACTGGAATGCAGTGCGGCCACTTGACCAGATTCACGTACCACGTCAACGCGTGCCGCGAGGCTGCCACCCGAAGCACACTCTGCGCAGCACCTCGCCCAAGCAAGACGGACCTCGACACGATCGACCAGCTGTGCAACTTTTGTTCGAGATGCCGTCTCTAGAGATGCCGTGGAGGAGGGGAAGCGTGTTCAAGCTCGCGAGATGAATGGGACAGGACCACTTGCGAGCGAGAAAAGAGACGGTACGCGCTCGACGTTGTTGCTCCACGGCGTCTGGTTCGCTGTGTGTCCGCGGGGCGTCTCATGTGGAGAAATTAGAAAAAAAAGAAATGCTGTAAAGGAGACACGGAGAAGAAGAGGCTGCAGCTGCTAGCTGACCTCTCCCGCTCAAGACCCCCACGATAGAAGGCGCGTGCCCGGACGCTACTCTGGTGTCCCACGTTGAATTGCCTCGACACGGGACATGTTTCAACCAACCCATGACTGAGCAGAGACAAAAACATACATGAAAAGGGGCCCATGGCAAGAAGTGGGAGGCTGAGAGGCAGAGAGGAGGACGGGCGAGAAGCAAGACAACGTTATCGGCCGACCAGAGAATATTGTGAAAACTGCCGAATGGATTCGAATTACGTTACTCTTTCCAAAGCCACAGAATGCACAGAGGGTGACATTGACCACGAGCAGGAATAGGGGCGAGAATGTCGGAAAGGAAAAACTAAAATGAAAGGAGGAAAATGAGAGAAAAAGAAATATGAAGAAGCAAAGAAACGCTTGACCCTTGTCGCTGTGACGGTACGAATAAGGAGAACGCGGGGGTAAGAGAAAGTAAAGAGAAACCAGAAAGACAGAAAGAGGGACCGAAAGAAGAGGGCATGAGACAAAGCGAGTGAGCCGACGTCGGAGGCTTGCGACCTGAGGTGAGACGGCAAAGACGGAGCGAGCCGAAAGCAAAAATAAACACGCTGTCGACTGTAGACTTGGAAGAAACAAAAACACAGTAAACACACAAGAAAGGGCGGGATAATGGATGCTTGAGAAGGCTTGTTCGTGTGTTGTGCCGCGGGGGCGTTGGTCTGGATGGAGAAGAAGGAAGACTGAAAAGCATGGAGCACGGAGAAGGGAAAGAGGACAAGAGGAGAAGGAGGAGCCAAAGAGAAAGGGAACGACACAGGGATCATCGGAATACGACCCCAGAGCTGGTTTTGGATTTGGGGCAGGCAGGCGTTGCACGAAGGATGGAGACAAGAAAGAGTGGGCGCCCGGGGTGGAGGGTGGGTGTTCCGGGAAGGCTAGCCTGGTCTTTAACGCTTTTCTTGCTTTTCTTTTTTCTTATACTTAGGGCGTCAGCTTGAAACGCAGCCTCCGTCCTGTGTATTCGTGGATGGAAGTCAGCAGAGGTGATTAATATATAACCCTCGTACTCATCTGCATGTCTTGGCGTCATGTATCCCTCTACTCTGGACTCTGGCAGATCGAAGACATGGTTTGCTGAAAAATGGCCGTTTCAACTCATAAATGACACGGCTGCCGTTTGGAGTACCGCGAGCCCGTGTTTTCCAAACAGGAATGGCTCCTTCTGATGTCTCATAAAACAGGTGGCCAGGCTTTCCGTCCATTGCGGGAAGACGGCGTGCGGCTTGCGGTTTCCCTTCTTTCTGTCTTGTCCGTTTGTTATGCTGCAGCCAGCCTTCATGCCTGGACCCAGAAACTGCTTTCCGTCCATTGCGGGAAGACGGCGTGCGGCTTGCGGTTTCCCTTCTTTCTGTCTTGTCCGTTTGTTATGCTGCAGCCAGCCTCTGCAGCCTCCCTCCTGGTTGCAACGCTGCATCCGCTGTCCAGCTCCTCCCTTTCGTGGTGTGTTTTTTTGTTGCGTTGCAGACTGTATCCCCGGCAAACAAATAAACAGAAGATAAAGGAAAAGAAAAAAAGGAAACGGAGGCCAAACAACCAGAGTATGCCGTGTCTGCTCCGTCTACATGGTCAAAGGAGCCTACCAAAAGGGACTGACCTATCTTGGCATAAGAAACCATCCCGTCACAAAAGGAAAAGGAAAGGGAAAAAATACTGGAGACCGTTAAACAGAGAAAAGAAAACGACAAAAAAAAGACAAAAAACGACAAACATGGGCTCGCAGCTCGCATGTGCTTACATGGGCTCGGCATGCAGTCGACAAGGAGATAGCATGGGGAGGATGAGAAGCAAAAAGAAGGAAATGGTCATGAAAAAGGGTGCCAGCTCGCTGCTGTTGCAGGAGGAGTGTGCCGGGTCGCCTGGCCTCCCCTCTGGCCCCGACGCCATTCTCTGTTGTTGCAACGGCAGGATGCAGCAGCCAAACAACTACAAATACCCACGGCGGCGTCCCTTGTCCCGTGGTGTGGTCCTTGTATCCAAATCACAACGGCCTGGGCACCAAACACGCTATTCCTTCCTCTCTTTCCAACCAAGATACCCTCAACACACAACAGCATTCCTCTTCATGTCGGACACGGTCGACTTTGTCACGTACTGCGGCTCCAAGGCCGACAAGGTGGTGCCCGTCAAGACGACGCGCTCCATTGGCCCACGCGACTGTCTCGTCGAGGTGACGCACAGCGGCTACTGTGCCACGGACACGTACTTTACGGGCGTGCCCATGGGCCTGGGCCACGAGGGCGTTGGCATCGTCCGCCGTCTGGGCTCGGCTGTGACCCAACATAAGATGTGACCTTTTCTCTCTCTCTCTCTCTGTCTGTCTCTTCTTCACACACAACCGTCGCTAACCCCCCCCCAGTGGAGACCGCGTCGGATGGGGCTTCGTCCAAGAGGCGTGCTTTCAACTGCAAGCAGTGCCTGTCGGGCGGCGAGATCTATTGCCTCAAGCGCAAGATCTACGGCTTTGGCAACCTGGACCAAGGGCTCGCTGGCCAGCCACGCCGTGTGGGACGAGAATTTCCTGTTCCCCATCCCGGCGGCGCTGCCGTCGGCCATGGCCGCGCCGCTGATGTGCGCCGGCGCCAGCGTGTTTGGCTCGCTGCAGCAGCGCGGCTACAAGGCGACGGGACCCGCTGCGGCGTGGTGGGCATTGGCGGGCTGGGCCACCTGGCGTTGCAGTTTTGCGCACAAGATGGGCATGGAGGTGGTGGCCTTTTTCGACGACGGCGAGCAAGAGGGACGAGGCGCTGCGGTTTGGCGCCGACGAGTTTTACGTGCTGCCCGCGGACGGGGCCGTGTTTGCCGCCGGCGACCTCCCCCGCCGCGTCGACCATTTGCTCGTCTGCAGCACGCACCAGCCGGACTACCGCGTGTTTTCTCAACGTGCTGGAGCCGCGGGCCACAATTCTACCCGCTGACGGCATTTGAAAAGGACGTCACCTACCCGCACCTCGACCTCATCTTTTCGGGCGTCACCATCCAGGGCACCATGATCGCCACCAAGCAGGGGTACGTGGACATGCTGCAGTTTTCTGCGTGCAGCACAAGATTGAGCCGGCCAACCAGGAGTACCCCATGACGCAGGCGGGCATCGAGGCGTGCAACCACGACCTCAAGGCCGGACGCATGAGCTACCGCGGCGTGCTGGTGGCCGAGGGCGCGGATCGCAGCTGCGAGACCGTCCTGGACCCGTTGACGGCAAAGGCCGAGCCCGAGGAGGAGGTGGCCAAGGTGACCGTTGTTGTGGACGGCGAGAAGAACGGTGTCTCCAACGGCAAGAGCAACGGCCACAGCGCCATCGAGACTGCCTAGTGGATGTCTCGCTTGGTCTGTCACTCTTTAAGCGTTATACGGGCCTTTGGCGAGAGCTGCAAGAGGATGAATGCGAGCAATGAAGCAATGAGCACTGATGAATCAAATTGATGTAGCTGAACGATAGGACAAACTAAGAAAGCAAAAAGATGTAGAAATCAAAAGAAACAGTTTTTACAAGCCACACTATAAGCACATATTTTTCACCTCACCTCCCTTTCACTCGTCTTTTCACCACAGCAACACCACACTCTACGCAAGAACCGTTACAACGGCTGTGGCCCGTGCAATGTGCGTCACCGTGTGCGTCCGCGTCGCGCCGGTCACGTAGACCACGACGGGCTCGAGTGCTGCCAGGTTGTGCCCGTCGGAATGCGGCTGGATTCGTGATGTTGCTGCTGCCGTCGCCGTGGTTGTTGTCGTCTTTGTCGTCGTGGCCCACGTGGTCAGCGTCGACATGGGCACGGGCAGCGTGATGCGCAGGATGCTCCATGACCGTCTTGGTCTCCGGTCACGGGCACCACGACGGTCGATGTTGCGTCCACCAGATGGGTCGACGTCGTGTTCCGGACGTGCGTCACCAGGGCGGTCGACGTCGTCACCAGCGTCTGGACCTGCGTCCGGCTGACCGAGATGCTGGACGGTAGTGCGTCTCGTTGACGGTGTTTGTCAGCGTTGCGGTAGACGGTCGATGCGTGGATGGCGTCGACGGTGCGCGTGTCTGTGCGGGTTGCATTCCAGGTCTTTGTGACGTTGGCCGTCTTGGAGACAAACGTGGTGACGGCTGTGGTCACAGGAACGACAGTCGTGTCCGTCTTTGTTGTGTGCAGCGTCTGCGTGAGCGTCTGCGTCTGCGTCCGCGTCACCGTGACCGTCACGTCGGCCACGACGGTCGATGTTGTCGTCGATAACGGCCACGGACGTCCTTGTCTGCGTGGCCGTCTTTGTGGCGGTGGCGGTGGCGGTCCACTGTGGCCGTCACCGTGGCCGTCTCGGTCAAGTTGGACCACTTTGTCGTGAACAGCGTCTCCCGCGTGAGGCTCGTCTCTGTCCGCGTGGCCGTGGACGTGGCGGTCGCGGTCGTGTTGGCCGATGTTCCAGTGCGTCGAGTAGAGCGTCCGCGTCAGCGACTCGGTCTGCGTCTGGAGGTTCGTCTTGAAAATGGTGCTGGTCAGGGTCGTCGACGTTTTGTCTGTTGCCCACGACGTCCACATTGCCGTGCTCGTCGCCGTCGTGCGGTCCACGGTCGTCAGCGTCACCGTGCAATGGCCGTCTCGTTTGACGACGACATAAATAATGGACGCGACCGTGCCGGTTCGTCACGGTGGTCATCTTGACGGCCGTCGACGTCGTTTGTCGTTGTGGCCGTCGCCTTGTGCGTAAATGTCTTCCAGGTAAACGACGTCGACAAAATAGGCACGACGCGCGTCATCGTCGTCGTGGCCGTGGCCAGCTCTGTCACCACGGACGTGACGTACACGCCAGAGCCCACCGTCGTCGAGCCTACAATTCCACCCCCGGGACTGCTGCCCAGGAACTGCGCACCACACACGCCGTACGTGTTCTGGCACCCGTCCAGACAGTGCTCGGCCGACTGCCCGCACCAGCCGTGCGCCGAGCAACAGTCACCGTACCCGGAACCCACACACGTCACATTGGTGCCGATGCCACAAGAGCCGTCCTGCGAGATGGGGACGGGCGTGCTGGCCTCTGTGTTGAGCGAAGCAAAAGCAAACGGCGCGAAAGAGAGCACGGTCACTGCCGCCAGAGGCAGCAACCGCACGAGTCGGCGAGGCAAGCCCATTGCGTGATCTGTGATCTGATCTGTGATAGTTAAGAGGGATATGCTGTTGGCAGATACCAAAGAGAGGCGAGGCGATGGGTTCAATTCGAGGCAAATGGAAACTGGAGACGGCGTCTCATAAAAGAGGGGAAGAAGAATGTGAAGGAGGACAACGGCAGCAGAGTTCATATGGCGAGAGAAGAGCCTCCTGGTCTACCTACGCAATATACCAACGATGCAATACCCAATATAGAGAAATTGGATGCCATGCCCCTCTCCTCGGAGACGCATCCGGCAACGGCAACAAGCAGCACCAACGACTATGTGCTGTGTGAGTGGCTGATAATGTCGAGCCGAGCTGCCCATGAGCAGGATACATACGAGTCGAGAGTCTTAGCTGGCGTTCTATGATATTCAGGAACAAACAACGAGACGAGACGGGACCTTTGATTTTGCCAAGAAGACGAGCCGAGCACGGGCGGGATGTATGCACACTTTCTCTCAATGTATCCTGCATGTCGTGACGGGTGACAAGGCGACTGTTGCGAGGCAGCATCCTCTTCACGTGTGAAAAGAAACAAAAGACATGGGACGAAAGAGGCTGTTGGGTACGGGATAATGAGACTAAAACTGTGTGACAAAGGTTACGCAAACCCTATATTGATATACCTATAAACAAGAAACAATCTGCACCGTGCGATCGTCCCCTTTTCCGGCAAAAATGCATTCGAAATGGGACAATCCCAAGAGCTCGCTCTATATGGATGATTGCCAGACGGTCTGGGCCCGAAGCCGGTGCGCGGCAGTTGAGCCAGAAAGGGCGGAGCACAATAGGCGAGAACAAGACGGTGGGATAAAATGAGTGTGAACATATGGGATAAGGTAGAATAAGAAAAGGGAAGAAAAAAAGAAATTGTGGAATGAAAAGAAAAGACTCGAATGATTGTGTTTCCGAGCTGGCTATGCTTTCAACATACGACGAGTTTTTTTTAAGTGAAAATTGCGTCATTCTTATGGAATTTCTTCTGCCAACAGCAGTCCTAGATGGGGTTTTTTTGAGGTTGTTTTGAAAATGAAAATGAAAAAGTACCAGACCTCAAAGGCCTTTATGACCCCAAAGTAAACAAAGTAGAGGTCACGTGTCGGACCCACACGGCGATCTCTCGCTAACCGAGCTCTTTCTGTTCCAAGCTGGTCTTGAATGACGACACTCCTACACTCACAAACTCTTCCAACTCCCACAACACTAGCCCCGACAATGGCCAGTCGCCCCGATGAAAACACCCAAGAGAAAGTTGTTGTCCACGGCCTTGACGTCCAGCCCACAACGCAGTGCCGTCACTGGCACTCGGACCGCGACATCATCGCCATCCGCCACAAGTGCTGCGGTCTGTACTATGCCTGCATCAGCTGCCACGAGGCATTGGCGGGCCACCATTCGGCCTGCTGGCCCAAGACGGAGCGAGATGAGGGGCCGGTGGTCATGTGCGGCCGGTGCCGTCGCCAGCTGACCATCTCTGCGTACATGGCGAGCGGCAACGCATGCCCGGGATGCCACGCGGCCTTTAACCCGGGCTGCGCAAAGCACTACGACCTGTACTTTGAGATGTGAGAGCAGGGAAGCGAGAGCCTGGCAAAAAGCATACGACAAAAGTGTCCTCAAGAAGCTGGCTGTCTTGCCAGTCGGGCAAAAGGCCATCTCGGTCCGCGGTGGAGTCGCGGTACTCTGTAAGATACTCTGAAGAGGATTCCTTCATCCGCGACCTCCTGCGCCGGCTCTACTGCCTTGATTTGGCGTGGCCTCTCTTTTGCGGCCTTGTTAAGGAACGGCTGGTTCATGTGACCATGCCAAGAGAGAGAGAGAGAGAGCCATTCAGGCTCACTTTTGATGGCAGCTCACGCCATGTTGAGTGAGATTGGAAATGTAGGATCAGATCGTTGCCTGGGACAGCAAACAGAAACTGAGACGCAGCCTAGCATAGGACGGCGTGTTCCAGTCTTGGATTCTGAATTAATGGGCAATAAAGGGTCAAGTGCACATGCATTTATTTTTTTCATCTTTTTAAACCTTTAGTGCTTGCGTGGCACTCTCGCCCACGCAGGCCAGTGCATAAATTGCGGTATGAATGGTCAGATGCAGCAGCCGAGAAAAGGCATATTTTAACTCTCTCTTCTCCCTCATTGCTCCTTACTTCCTGCTCTGTCCCATCATCAGGGTGAGAGGCGGGAGTGAGGCGGGAAGGAAAGCAAAGTTGAGCTCAGCATGGGTCATACAGGTGGGGGTTTCAACACGACAGGGGCCTGCTGCTGTGGCTTGTAAGACACTCTTTACAACGGTGTTCCTGGTCGATGTCGTGATGCTAACAAATCAAGGCTATTTAAGGTTATATTTGCTTGGTCATCTGCTGCGATCGTGCAAAGGTGGTGATTTCTTTCTTTTTTCTTTTTTCTCTCACAAACGTGGCTTCGTGGTTCGCCACTATTTCCCAATCCTTTTTGTTGTTGTGTCTCTTGTGCAAGCCACATTTTGTCGCCTCTGAAAAGAAAGAAAGGAAAACTGGAAAACAAAGAAAGCGTGCTTGAGGTCTGGAGGAACAAAGCAGAGGCGCTGAATCGAAAGAGAACCACAACTGAATGCACCATCGCCCCGGAACAGACGCTTCCGAAGAAAGGAAGCACGCTAAAAACAAGGCTAAGCCATTTTTCGTCAAATGCCTGCTTCAAAGGTCAACAAAGAGGAGAAACACGGAGCAACTCGTGCGATGCTCTGCCCGTGCTGCTGGATGCGGTGTCTAACCGGGCCAACACAGATCCGTTGTGTCTCTACGGAGTACTTCGTACAAGGCACGGGATTCTCGACCACTCCCTGTAGCAGCGTACACCGCAGCCCCTGTATCTCGTATTTGGCGGGCATGTCCACTGTAAGACTCCCTAACAGAAAGGGGACAGGGGAAAAAAGATCAGCGTGGCTTGAGTGAAACGAGGCCTTCGTTTTGAGTTAATCTCGCCTTTTACAAGGGTGTAAGATACCGTGAGAATTCGTTGCCCGCCGCCACCGCCGCTGTTTGTTCTGTTTCGTTTCGTTTCGATCTACACAGGGAGTGCAAACGCACGGCATCCTCTCCATCCTTTCGCGGCTCAACGCACCTCCGACATCCCCAGTGCTCAGCGGCCCCTGTAGTCCACTGCAGTCCACTGTAGTCCACTGTAAGATTGTAAAAAGATAATCCGCACATCGCCAGAGTTCCATCCACAACAACACCCACAACGAGGACTCGATTTGAACCCTAGTCCTCAGCAGCCATCGATCGAGTGTCCGAGACACTTTACAGTTTCTGTTGATCTCAGTTGGCAGCTGGAGCATCTCCTCCTTTTGGTCTCCTCTTTTTGTTGTCTTTTATTTCCTCTTTCTTGTTTTACCTTTTGCCTCCCCCTCATCTTTTCCTAAAGGAGATTGTTGTATTCCACATTGGCTTCGATGATCTCGACCTGCCAACTATGCCGACTGGCAGTATTGCCTTGTCACTGTTTGCAGAAATGACGAAAAGAAAGAGGATCTCTTTCCCTACTTTGCATCCCCCTCAAAAGTCAGAAAGGATGACGATGCGACCACCAGCAGGCTGTGGCACGCTCGGAGTCTAGCCCTGTCGGCACTAACACAAGTCTAAAAGCGTAAAAGCATGGGGCCCATTCGACACCGTCGATCCTTTTTCTCACTTCGTTCTCTGTTCTCTCTGTGCTGGCGTCTGACGCTCACACCCAATGAATTTTGCAGTTTGGACGGCCCGGCGTGCTTCCGGGGGAGTTAGTGGCTAGTGCTCCCCTGGGCCTGCAGGCTGCAGCAGCAGTGCAGGCTGCTCAGCCCCCCTTCCCCTTGTTAAAAATAATCCAGGCCGTTTTGTTTCTCCCTGTGGCCACTCACATCCCGCACCTGCAAACTAATTGTGGAGACTATTTGCTTGTTTCCCTTTAAGATAGACACCATTTTTAGGAAACGCACGTCGGTAAAAATAACGTGGGGAGCCAAGCCACGCCGACCCAACGGCCAGCCTTAATAACACTTCCCTCTGCTGTGCTCCAAAGCACCCGTGAGATTCCACAGCGCACCAGTGAGCTGCCTTTGCCGCTGTGCAATTGGGCCTAAGCCTTTGTCTATTTTGTCTCACTGCTTGACAGAAAGCTTAGCAAGGCCCAAATAAAGAAGAGAACAAATTGTGGCTTTGCCGGATCGCTCAGCATCCGAGCAGAAACGCGCAGCCGGGACAACTCGACCAACTTATTTCTGAGCAAAGGAAGATCTCTCCAAGCGCTGTGCAGACGAGCCGCGGAGCACGGAGCAACCACTGTCCATTTGGATTTTTTTTGTTGTGAGAGGTAGTCAACGTCGTACTCCGTGCATGTACTTGGACAATGTACTCTTTCTTACCTACCAGGCAGAGTACTACCGGACACACCAGCCCCAGCCCAACGGACGGGCTAATCAAAATAGACGCAGACCAAAAGTGAGGTGAGATGTCATGGCTGGTGGCCCGCAGGCCCTGAACACAAAGACGCTCTCACCATGGCGATGCATCTGACGTCTGGCAGCTTACATCTTCTTGACTCTGTTTGTTTCCCGTTGGCCCTTCATTTTGTATAAGACTCCCCGTTCGTCCCCCGTTGCTCAATCGACATTTTCTTCTCATCTCCATCCTCGAATCATCTCATCTTCATATCTCATTTCCGTCTCCTCAACTCTCACCCACTTTTCCCTTCATCTTCTTCATTT
This sequence comes from Sporothrix curviconia, assembly GCA_016097085.2. Taxonomy (NCBI): domain Eukaryota; kingdom Fungi; phylum Ascomycota; class Sordariomycetes; order Ophiostomatales; family Ophiostomataceae; genus Sporothrix; species Sporothrix curviconia. The sequence goes on along the minus strand of JADMNF010000116.1, from coordinate 25,609 downwards.
TCGTCTTCTTACCCACGTCTTTCTTCTTCATTCTTAAACATTAATATCTAATATCTTCATCTCCCTCCCATCACGTCCACCACCTTCAACATGCTCTACAAGAACATCCTCTCGGCGGCCGTGCTCGCCTCCAGCGCCCTCGCCGCCCCCACGCCCTCGCAGCTGCCCGCTGACGGCTTCCCCAACCCCAGCGCCGACCAGCTCAACACCATCAACAAGGAGGCCGACGGCACGCTGTCCAACGCCCCGCCGCCGCCCGCCCTCAACGCCAGCAGCATCCCCATCTTCCAACTCATAAACTTCAACGAGAACTTTGAGGTGGCCTTTTTCAACTCGCTCATCTACAACATCACCAACGACGTCTCGGGCTTCCAGGTCCCCTTTGGCACCGAAAAGGCTGCCCTCCTCAGCGTCCTCCAAACTGTCCTTGCTGTAGGTCCCTTTTTCCCTTTTTCCCTTTTTTTTCCTTTTTCCTCCTTTTTCTTCCTTTTTTGCTCGACGTTGTCTCGTTCGTTTCTAACCAGACCCCCCACAGCAAGAAGAGCTGCATGCCATCAACGCTGCCGGCGTCATCAGCCACTTTGGCGGCGTCGTGCCCACGCCCTGCGTCTACAAGTTCCCCACCACCGACCTGATCGGTGCCATCAACCTCGCCGAGACCTTCACGGCCCTCGTCCTCGGCACCCTGCAGGACGCCTCGCAGGGCCTGTCCACCAACGGCGACCACGGCCCCGTGCGCGCCGTCGCCTCCGTCATCGGCCAGGAGGGCGAGCAAAACGGCTTCTTCCGCAGCCTCGTCAACGCCAAGCCGTCCGAGAAGCCCTTCCTCACCACCTCCATTGCCGAGTTTGCCTTTTCCGCCCTCCAGGACTTTGTCGTCTCCTGCCCCTTTGACATTGCCTCCACCATCCCCATCCCCATCCACCCGACCATTGCCGTCGCCGGCGGCTCCGAGGTCGCCGCCCAGGACCAGACCCTGACGTTCACCGCGGACCTGACCAACGTCGCCGCCGCCGCCCCGTACTACGGCAACGCGGCCGCCTGCAACGCGGGCCTCTACGTCACCTACTTTACCGGCCAGGACGCGCCCATCAGCAAGCAGATCTCGGGCGCCTCGTGGAACGGCAACGTCCTGACCTTTAGCGCCGAGTTCCCCTTTACCGAGTTTGTCATGGACGGCCTGTCCATTGGCGCCCTGACCACCGCCGGCAGCTTTGCCAGCCCCGACGCCGTGGGCGCTGCCACGCTCGCTGCCCCGGCCCTGATCCAGGTCGTCGACCCCATCCTGTAAACAATGTTTTTTCTCATTTTTTTTCTTATTTCTTTTGTCATTTTTCTTTCTTCTCGTCTTCCTTTCCTTCACGGCATTCAAAAACGGCACACTCTTAATTCTCTAGACAAACTGGCTCGCAACGATGACGACAAAGAGTGGGTAATGGGATACGTGGATTCACGGTTCTCTTTTCGTTCTTTTTTTCTTTTTCTTTCTTTCTTCCTTGTGACGTCTGTATGATGGTTTGGCACATTATTTTCTTCCTTTCAGTGTTGGGCTACATTTTGGGGGGGGTTTTCATTTACACTGGTCAGGCAGGCGGAGTTTTGTACTGCATTTTCTCATTTTTTTGGTCTTTAATTTTCAAGGTTCGTTTCTTCATTCTATCATCATGTTCACTACAAACACATAGCATCCATTCAATAGGCACTGCAGCTGCTACATATTCTTGGGTCGCAATGGCATTACTCTCCAAGGAACAATAAATCACTTGGACTGCAAAACACACCGCATCACAAATATACTTGAAGTAGAAAAGCAAACATTGAAAACATGAGACAAAATTGACACTTCTTGCACGAGAAAGTGACGCAGCAAAGTATAATCAATCAACATACTCATTTCAAATAATGCATCCAACATGAACCATGACCGACCGTTAACTACATTGCAGCCCATTCCCATGACCATTTGACTCCAAAACACCAAAGCTGTTCGCAGATGTTGACAAACGAAAAACAAAAAGAAAAAAAAGACAACAATGACCTCCACACGGTGACGAGTGGAAGTGATTGTAAAGCAAGAAAGGCAACAATGCGTAACCCAAGAGTCATAAACCTATAATCATAAGCCAATCCTGTCCCGAGTCCAAACGCGTCAAATCACGATTCGAGCCTAAACGAAAAATGCATAGTGTCGAGAAGGGGAAGTATTAAAAAAAATAGAGGAAAAGGGTGAAATTCAAAGGGGGGATCCAGGCCGAAGCCAGGGTATCCCAGGAAGCATTGGTCATCCGAGACAACTAGTAGCGGAAGATGTTCTTCATAACACCTTTGCCCTTGTCAATCACGCTCCGTGTCCGAGAGGGTGGCCCGGAAGGGCGAGCCTGAGCAGCCCTTCGAGCCGCCGACACGTTACCACTGTTGGCAGAAGAGGCGCTCGCAGCAGTCGCAGGTCGGGAGGTGCTCAGGATGCTGCTTGACCCGGGTAGCGGGCTGGTGGGACAAGAGGTGGCGGGGAGCTGGAGTGTACTTGGGCTCGGGCCGGCGCTCAAACGGTTATAGTTATAGTTGGGGTTGGCATTGTCTTCTGCTTGGGCTTGCTGCAGACTGGCGGCGAGGTATTTCTCATAGTCCAGGCTGTCTACCCGGTCTATACCGCGGCCAACCATACCGTCCAGGTCGCTCATGGAGCCCAGGGCATCCACACCGCCACTGCGAATATCAGGAGCCTGAGAGTTGCTCGCTTCATTCTCGGCTTCGACGGCAGAATCGTGTCGTCTCATGTCGACGTCGTTGGTTTGGTAATCGTCGTTGGCCGTGTAAATATCGCCAAGGAAGTCTATAGGGCTTCCAACGTCGGTGGTCCACATATTGTTCGCATCCATCCCCCCAGTCAAGAACACAGTGCCGTCGTCGTCCGGGGCGGATACGGGATAGGATCGTGGATATGCATCCGGTTTATCAGATCCACAAACTCCTCCACGCTGTCGCGGATTGGGCAACGGACTGCCACCATCGTGTTTGCATCTAGGCCATCACGTTCGTCATCCCATTTGTCGTCCTCCCTCCGCTCTCGCTCCTTTTTGGGCTTCTGTGGGGCCTTTTTTCTGATATGAGATGACCTGCTTCCCAGCCTCTGCATGGCGGGGGGCATCAGTGTGGACGACGGCTGCGTTGCTGAAAAAACGTGGCCCATCGCAGCTGTCGTGGAAAAGTCCATGTCGATGGGAGTCACGGCTGACAGACAAGTAGCCGGTGCCGTGGTAGCGCTACAGGCCAAAGCCTCTTCATCCTCGGCGGCGGGTGTAGTCCACAGCTCTTCAAGTTTATCCCAGAAGCCCTTGTCCAACCTTACCATGTCCTTCTTAATGATGACACTCTTTGAAAGTTGGCTCTCAGGACGGAAGGCATGGTCCGACATGCGGCGCAGCCGGTACGCCAGATGGTAGAGAAGGTGGCGATGTTGCTCCTTGAGAGCTTCCGACATCGTGGTGCCGGCCGCCATTGTTTTTTCATAGGCTTCCGTCTGCTCAAAGATGATGGCCAAGTTGACCACAAGGTACCGTGCATGATAGCTCAACTTTGGCGTTTCTCTAGGCATCCGATTCTTATCCATCATAGCCGTGATAAACTTCAGCGCACTTGTGGCCTTGACAGCTCTCCACAAGCGCAGATTGTTTTCGGACTCGAGTGAAAGATGCGCGTAATGCGGATCCTTGGAACGTGATTCCAGGAAGTCATAAGACTGTAGCATTAAGCTGGCTTGGTGGAAGGGTGTGACAAAGAACTTTGCCGTCTTCGGGCCATGCATGAGGAATGGGTCGTAAAAGCTCGGGTAGCCAGTCTTGTATTCGGCCAGAACCCGGAATATATGAGCCATGCTGGACTCATCAATAGACATCTCGGTGTCTGTTGCGATGATATCCATGGCCCGTGTCTTTAGCTCGGGACTGAGGCCTATTATTGTGGATTCTGTTAGTAGATGAAGAGAAAACGATAATCCAGGCCCTCGCCCTCTGTGGTTGGCTCTCTGTGGTTTTGTTTATAGAGTGTCGGGCAATGGAGAAGAAACGCTTAAAAGCAAGTACATACCTTCAACAAAGATGTTGTGGTCGGAGAAGTCAGGACTGATGCAGACTGGGTAGTGGGTAGAGTTGTCCTTCCCACACCGCTGACAAGGGCTGCTGTTGTCGCACTGTCAAACAAGTCGTTTGTTAGAAGTTTGCTCCAGATGCCAGGTTGTATTCTCTCCTCGTCTTTGCCCTAAAAAAAGTAAAGCGGATAACATACCTCTCTGTTGCTGTTGGCGCAAGGAAAACAACGTTTTCCCTTCTCCTTCTTTTCACTTCGCGGTGTCTTCTTTGCCAACTTTGCAGCAGCGGTAACATCGTCCGAGTGGCGTCGTTTCATGTCGCGGCTGCTTTCAGCAGTGTCATGGTGGTGGCTGGTGTCTGTGACACCAAAGTTGTTGAGCATAGAGACCGGCACACCGGGAACCTTGGCGTTCCTCATGATTGGGTCCCCGACGGCTGAGGAAGGCGCCGAGTGGACCTTATTGTAAGAGGAGTTACCCTGCGTGGCAGATATAGAAGAAAGTGGCGAAGACGACTCCAGACCAAAGCTTGTTTCCGATGTAGCCGTCACCGCACTCTGTAGCTGAGGTCTTGCGCTGGATGCAGAGGGGGTGAGTAGTTCACCACAACTTGCGGATTCCGTCTGTTCTCTCGTGACGGCTGCTTTGTTTCGATGTTGGTCAGAATACGAGGCGGCGTGAACTGACTGTTGACCCGAACAAGATGTTTGAACTCCCTTTCCGAGTAGCTGGGTTCGTGAAGCACCACGTCGTTGTCCACAGGGTCTTGGGATAAAGTTGAAATATTGTGCCCGCCTTGGCTTGACGAGTTGGCATCCGCGTTGGATTGTAAACCAACACCCAGTAATGCATCCCTCTCATCTTGCCCCATGGCAGGATGCGGCGGTTCTACTGTTGATGTGCGTGGGTAGCCAGTATTGACGCTTGGTTGCATCCCTGGTGGAGTGAGCATGGGGACCACTCGTTGATGAGGCATCGCGGTCATGGGTGCGAAGGGAGGGAAGGCATGTGCGGGATAGGCGACTGTGGCGGAGGAGGGGGCCGAAGCAGCAGACCGCTGGGAAGTGCGGGAGTGATGGGAAGCCTGGGACTGCTGTCTCTGCGGCAAGAGGGCAGAGCATAGTGTTGAGTCCTGTAAGGAATGATGCGAAGGGTGTGACCCTTGTGATGAGCTTCTCGGCAACATTTGCACTGTAGAAGTGGGAGGGATCATGGGCTGATAGCGGGTGTAGTCAGGGTGGCCCGTGATTGTGCCATAGGCAACCTGGTTTATGCCGGGTCCGTTGGTGCCGGTGTTGGTACCAAACAACAAACTCTCAGTGTTGTTTGTGTTGAACTGCTGAGTGGGTGCAAAGTATGGCATGCCAGGGGAAGGGTGAGTAGCTCCAGTATGGCCACCATAGGGCTGCTGGATTCGAGGCTGCACCGAACTGCCCATGAAGCCCTGGCCAAAATGGGAAGCGCCTGTCATTGGCACTGCCTCCCGGTTGAGTGGCACAGCCGAGCCTTGCTGGCTTCGACCATTTCCAGGGTACCATGTATTGGGTTGACTTTGGCCAGACTGGACGCCTTGGCCATCAGTGCGCCTTGATGGTTGAACGTTTGAAAAGAGGCATTGGGAGGCCCCTGCTGTGGACCATACAGCAGGCTTTGTTGCTGCTCGCTTTGGACATTTTGCTGCTGTCTGTGCGGAACTGGCGGCTGCCAAGCAACTGGAGCCGGATTCACAAGTGGATTGCGGAAGCCAGAGAAGACGGAGTGGCCAAGGCCACGGCCGGTCCGCCCACAAACCCCGCTCCGCCGGCTTGTGGCATGGCAGCAAAGCCATCCGCACGGGTGCCCGTTCCCTGAAATCCGCCGCCTGGGGGTAAGCGGCAATCTGGCTTCTGGGACCGTACCACTGCCGGGAACAAACACAGGACCCTGCTGTACAGGACCCTGCTGGAAATCGCCGGTGGGAGCTCCATTGTCCCCAAAGAAAGGAGGACGGCCGCTGTAGTCGTTGAAGTTGTTGTTCATGCCATTATTCGACATCGCAGCCGATCGTTGTCGGTTCATCCAGGAATGGGACAAAGAGGAATGAAAACAAGCGTTCGGGAGCTAAAGTCGGGATGGCCAAGCCAGGGGACCGGAGGCAAGTTGGTGTAAGCCGGTGTGGGGATGAATAGGCCGGGCGGCGACACAGGTGATGCGATGAATGAAATCTAAGGCCAAAAGAAAAAAAGAGGCCAAGATGACAAAAGCGAAAGAGGGAAGCAAGGATTGCCTCGTCGGGGGCAAAAGGGAGAGAAAAGACAAAGAGACGGAAGGTGCAAAGGTGAGCAGGATGGAAGCAGAGAAAGAACGACTCGCCAGAGCACGGTGAGAAGTGGAAAGTGCGTGTGCTCGCGGCTCAGAAGCAAAACAGGCAAGGGCGACCGACCAGACAGCGCTGCGAGCGGGTAAGGTACAATGGTCACAGCGACAGCAGAGGAAGGCGCAACGGGCGATGCTAAACGAGTAAAGAGCACAAAAACCGACGAAAATGCGGTTCTCGGGCAAGGAGGCAAAATGGAAAGTGAAGCACAAAAATGCCTTACGCCCTGACTCGTGGGTTGCCTGTGGGCTGTTCTATATGTATTGTATTAGAGCTCTGCCAAGTGCAGGTCGCATCTTCTAGGGCAGTGTTTGCACTAGATCGAATGAAGTCTAGTTTAAGCTCTCGCCAGTCAGGCGCAAGAGAAAATGGAAGAGTGGATCGTATATGGCCAATGGCAGCTGCGCATTGTTCAGCCGCTTCTTCAGCAGGCCTAAGGCCTCCAAAGGCGCTCGTCGAGTGCTGGAAACCGTCTAGCGGAAGCAAATGCACAGTCGCCTAAAAATTGACCACCTCCGACAACGTCTCCTGTGGTAAGAAGGAAAGAAGGGGGGGGGGGCTTTTGGAGGGGAAAAGCAAGGAAATGGAAGATACAGCGGCTGACCAAGGGGCTAGAAAGATAGGCGACCTCTGCAAAAGCAGCAGGCGACGTCAGATGTGCGAGACAGGGCCACCTTTCTCTTTGCTTTCCGTCCGTGTTCCTCTCTCCCTCCTTTGAAAGTACATATGAAGGACGGGCCTCCCAACAACCCCTTGCAAAAGAACATCGCCTGAGAAGCAAAAGCGAGGCGAAAGAGCAAGGCGATCCCCCAAAAACAGATTTTGAAAACATGACAATACGAAGATACACCACCTTGCCTTTGCAGGCGATGACGATGAGAGACGCAAGAACACAAATTCCACAAAAGAACATAAAAGAACACAAAAGAAATAGATATGAATCACGATGCCACAATCGACAACCAAATCCTCGACAACACACCAGGAGTTCCGTACGAGTACACTCGACATTAACAGAAGCCCAACTGGCCTCAGCCCCTCCAGAATTTGATCACGCCGCGAAAACGAAACGACTTGATCGGTTGATCGCCGTGTCTGTGTTTAGTGGGACAAGAAAGGGACAAGCGCCAAATAGGGGGACGCTCCGCCCCCGTAGAGGCCGCTAAAACAAAGAGATGTTCAGGGGCCCTGGAGCGATTGTTTTACATCATTTAGGGCTGTGTTTTAGGGACAAACATCCTCTTCTCTTGACGACAATGATCTAGATGTTCTGGGCAGAGTGAAATGAGAAATAAATCAGTAGAAAAGCGAACAAATAAGAAAGGGAAAAGGATGAGAACGGAAAGAGGAGAAGTGGAAGAAAATCAATCGGTAATGTACAAGTGCAGGCGCAAGTGCAAATGCATTCGGGATTGACAAACAATGCGCAGCAAAAAAATCGCGGGTGGCGGAGCGTGCTAAGCCCAGACACGGGGCAGCGAATAGAAGCGCTGGAGAGATTTGCAGAAGCAGTTGGCGGGCGCCTAACTCTATATTCTAGCACTGATAACTACTATTAGTGGCTGTTCTAACATCTTGAATACAAGAAACCATCCGATATGGTGTAATGGTTAACATCCGACGCTCTCACCGTCGAGCTCGGGGTTCGATTCCCCGTATCGGAGCATACGCGATTTTTTGTTAAATTTTTGCTTGGGTGGTTTATTTTTAAACAGTATTTATTGTCCTCCCTTATTGTTAACTACAGAACGCGCTCTGTATTCTTCTACTTGTGTTGGTATTCGGGCTTGAAGCACCTGTAACAATTGGCATCCAAAGTTGTTCCTTTTTCTTTAAAAAAAAGGGTGTATTGATGAAATTTCAAAATACAGTTTAAAAACACTAAGATAACGTACATAGACTGTTCAATAAGCAGTATCTCTCTTCTCGTAAAGAGCCTTATTATCACCCTATTTTGACAAGTTCCCGTGCCCTCTGGCAAAGGGATGGACCGGATCCCTTTTTTGCGTCGAAAATGAGACGTCAACTTCTAGTTCTGGTTGGCGGTTGACTGGTGAAACAAATAGTCACATTCGGTTCTTCTGAAGATCTGTAATTCGTGCAGCAACAGCGCGACACGTGGCAGGCAACGATGCTGATCAATAGCATGTGCCCGTGCGCTGGGCGATGAACACGGGGTTTTTTTTTTTGCTTTCTTCTTTGTGACGATCAGGACGATCTTCACACGGCCAGTCTGCCGTCTGCTGGCTGCAACAAAAGGCCGTGCACAGACCTGTGTCGTCAACCTGTCTTCCCTTTTCCGGTGGTATGCCTGAAAATGCAAGAGGGAGAGAAAAGAAGAAGGCGTTCTTGTCAGCGTTGATGTTTTGTAAGCCATTTCTATGGTTTGTCTCTCACTTTTTCTTCCTTTTTTTGTTTTATTATCGTCTCCTGTTGAAATTCGATTAATCGCTCCTTGGCAATCATCAGTATCCCACAGAGTCAAGCTTCTCCATCTCATCAAGATTGATCAGGTGGCCAACTTGGAAAACTCTAAATGATCCCTGCAATCAATGCCTTAATGAGATGTGCCGTAGGTCCATACCTTGAATTTTCGAATGGCCTACGTCTGCTGTATTTTCGAAACAATATTATCTTTTAAAATACGCACAACGGCACTTGTTTTGGGCGGAGAAGCCGCTCCAGGCCGGACAGTCTCATATTGCGGCTTTGGCCTTTCTCCAAACAATACCGTCTGATCGCATATGGGGCTGGACACAGTACCACCCTTCGGTTCTCACGCTGATCTTTATTTTCCTTTTCCTTTTCCTGGTATCTTTGTATCTTTGCATCTCTCTTTCCTCCCACGGAACTGTCGGGCCTCGAGGGCTGCTCTTTGGTCCAGGTCTCCCTCGCTTCCATGTTCGGACTGTTTGGGTTGAGGCTTTTAATATCGGTCGCTACAATGAGCGAGATCTGCTGCTCAGCTTGCATGCTTCATTCCACAGGGAGAGGCACAGATAGAAAACTAAAACGAACGAGGGGATGTTCCATAGTGCCAAGAGCGTGCCGTGTTGACGAGAAATAGATGACGACGACTGTGCCGCTGGGACGTGATTTAGCAGCAGAACCGGGGTCCGGGAACATGACTTGAGATGGATAAACAGAAGGACTGAGAAATCTCTTACTTTACTCGATAGGGACGAACCATACTTCGTAGCCGAGACAGTGTCAGGGAAGAGGCAACCCAAAAACCGTCATAGCATGGAAAGAGAGATCAAGAGCCTGAAGCACATTGCATGCTCCCCATCAGCAATATTACTTTGCAGCCATCATACAGCTCACAGGCCCAGTCCAGACATGAGATATAAATTCTTCCCTTCTTGCCTCCCCCTTGCCCATCTTAATTAAGTGGATATCCACTGCACCCATTTCTTTAACCGGGCCAGCACTTTTCTATAAAAGCCACAGACGCCGTGCACGTTGCATCTTTTAACCTTTCACATATTCACCCTCAACGTCGCCATGTTCTCAACAACCGCCTCAGTCCTTTACGTGGCAGCTCTGCTGTCTCTGGCAGGCGTCACGCATGGCGACTCCTCTACCGATATTAGCTCTGTCTTGATGTGCACGACAAACATCTATGCCGATGGTGAGGATAATGCTCTGCTCAATATTGGCATAGCTCAAAAGATCAAACTACTGGACACCTGCACCAGGATTCATCTACCGGAACACCACCGTGAATGGCGCCACAACTACCGACTTCAGTGGCTTCCCTGCCAAGGTGTCCTTCCCCCTGTACAGTATGTAGCCTCTCTTCACATCTTGTCAAGGTGTTAAAATGTATCTTCTCTGACATAGAGTGTAGTGGCTGTGACGAGCCACTCCGATGGCCGCTATACCCTGTCCAGCCGGCCCGCATCACCAGCACGCACGAGTACGATTCGCTGGACCAGAACCTGTACAATCAACGTGACGACGGGCGCCTTTGCCCCTGTGGGTTTCGCCGAGGGAAGCAACACCACTCTTGGCGTGGGCGAGACGACATGGGGCTTTTATGCTGCGTACGGCTTTGTCATGTGGTACAATCTGCCGGCAGCATCCCCGTCGTCGTCGTCGTCAGACAGCCTTCTGGCCAATAAGCCCGTCCACGCTCAGGGCTTCCAGTGGGTGCCGGTCGGGGGATACACCGACGTCACGCAGCTGTACTGGAATCAGACACAGTACGATCTGGCGGCGGCTTTGGGTACGAAGGCGAACATTCCTGCACAGGGTGCCTCGTTTGGGCTATGCTCGGGTGATTCCGAGGCGACGGTTGTTCCTTCCTAGCTTGAAATGAATGTATCCGCATCAGCTTGTCGAGATGGCCACACAGTATCAGGACGAGATCACGGCACCTTGCTGTATTGCGAAGGGTGTAAGTAATTTTATTCATGTCCTTTCGGGACAATGACAAGCATCGGCAAACTGAGTACACAGTAGACATAAAAAATACACACCGTCTCCTCAACATCCCAGCTTCCCCTTTCAGAACACGCTTGCACCAACAGCACCCTGTCCCTTTATCTTTTGGAAACGGCCGTCTTGTTGGATTGGTTCTGGAAGGCTGGGTGCAGCTGGCCTTGCCATTGACCATGAAGACTGTGTCACGTCACCTAGAACGTGGAGTCCATCTCCTCGGCCTGCTGCCATACATCTCAGGGTAGAAAGAGGAAGAGGCAAGAGGCAAAGGCCGAGCACAACAAAAGCAAGAAAGGATCGCCTGAAAATCCTGGTGGTCATAATTGACCTGAAGCCGGGAACTCAGCAGCATCTAGCGACTGCCCGCGGGCAGTTGCTGCATGATCGCGTTCTTTGTTTTGCCGACATACAAGACGGTATTGCCAGGCGCGGTCGCAAAATAGAGATGGTTCCTCATGCCGTTGCCGGAGAGGCGTGATTCTTGCCCAATCTCATTGACTACAGCAACCTCCTTATACCAAGGAGTCAAGGGCGAGCCGCCCGCGTCGCTGGTGATTTGCATATCAATGGAACATGACGAGAAGACAAACTCGTCACCTGTTGTTGTCAACGTTAACGGGGAGAAAGTAGCACCGGGAAGCCGCGCAATGTCTTGTTCGAGCAGCGTTTGCACTGTAGACCCCGTATCGTTACCAAACGATATCGGCACCACATTCTCGTTGCGGCCGGCAATGCGAATATTTGCAGTCATCTAATATCTTGTGTGTGAGCATTGAACAAAAAAATGACGACCCCAAGGAATATTAAAGTAAGATATGCATTTGTTGGCCATTTTCAGGGGTATAGCTAGCTCCCTGCACTAGCTGTGCCGGCCTTGCTGGGGGTCGCGCGGGATTGCGGAGGCATGGGCAATGCTGCCCTATTTCCCTAAATACGGTAGCGAGACAAGCCCTAATGGTTTGGTTAGTCGTCTATTCACATGAGATAGCAAGGAAGGGGGCTCGACAGACAGCATCAAGTGTGTGGGCCAAAGGGTCAAAAGGCTCTGGCCAGTCGCCGTCGACTTCCATGAAGTGTCCGTCCACCACCCAGCGAAGTCCAGTTGGGGGTGGGAGATCTCCGCCCTTCTGGTAGTGATCAAGCAGAAAACGATAGTTGATAATCAGCTTTTCGTAGTTGTTGTTGTTTGAAGGGTCGGCCTGTGCCTCTTGCATCTCTTCAAGGCCTATGGTGCACAGAAGGATTTTTTTGTCTCTGTCTGTCATAGTTGCTGGAAGAGGTTTGCCGTACATAGGATGACGGCCAGGCATGGTCGCGATAAGAGAAATGGGGGACCAGTATGGAAAAAGAGAAAGTAATCTAAAAAAAAAGACAAGGGAAAGGTGTGAGATGGAGGTAGAAAGTTGGGGTTGGGAGCTGAAGGACGGGAAGGAAGAAAGAGGAAGAAGGGAGGAGAAAGTGTTTTTTGGGGGGGGGAAAGGTGACGACTTTATAGACTAGTCGATTTGTGGCTTAATGATTGGCTGTTATAAATGGGCCCCATGAAAAACGTTGTCGTTATCGTTAATCTAAAAGTGGGGTAATATGCAGCTATCGCTAGTGCCCCGCCAACCTGCCTGGTACCACCGCATCCGCTTCATCGCTCGGCTCGTCCGCTTCTTCGCTGCAGCCTCCGCTGCGGCATGGGAGCGCCGTCGGCAGCCGTTTGGAGGCCGCCCGAACAGCGCTATGGCGCCGTTTCCACTGCTTCCTGAGGCAGTCCTTGAGTTCGTACGACTGCTCCTTGGCATAGTCCTGTTGGTTGCGCACCAAGCGCCGGCCCTTTTTGAACTCGGCGTGCGAATCGACTAGGTTGGTCTTTTGGACCAGGTACTGGTGGTAACGAACAGCATCCGCGTCGTGCTCTTCGCCTTCGTCTTCCGCTTGCCCCTCGCCATACCCCATCAACGCCGCACCACCCGTTGCGTAGTGCGCATACGAGTAGAGGTGGCTGCCGTCGGTTGTGAATGTCGTGACAGCCGCGTGGCCCGGTGAGTCGGGCTTGCCAGTCACTGCGAGGGCCTGGTTTCGCGCATAGACGAGAGCCGCACCGTCGTAGGCGCTCTGGAGGCGCGCCCGCTCCATATCCTTGCCGGCACCCTTCCACTCGCCAGCGAGGTGCGCCAGCGTGATGGAGTGCGGGTTGTCCTTGTAGAGCACGCCGCTCGGCGCCTCCTCTTCGACGAGGAAAGGCTCGTATTCTTGAATGTCCAGGCCTTCGACGAAATCGGGCTGCGGTGCCGAGAGACCGTTGTTGAAGCCGACATCCTTTGGAAAGGCCGTAAACGCTTGGTTCATAGCCCGGCGGTAGCCCTTCGTTTTACGGCCTTGGAGCAAAGCAACGCCCACCTCATACACCATTGTCGCCTCGTTGACGGCGGAGTTGGCCGTGTCGGTGTAAAAGTCGTACGTGGATTCCGGGGACGACGCCGAGTCGCGGGCCGCGCCAAATCGCTGTCGCAGGTCCTCCAGGTTTGCAGGGGGTTGGGAGCGTTGCGGATCCAGAATGCCGTTCCTGTATGCGCGAAAGGCAAGCCAGACGCGGTCGTCGATGTCGACGAGGTTCTCGTGCTCGCTGCCATCTGCTTGGTTGTTGTTGTTGCCGCGTCGGACGACACCAAGGCGGCTGAGCCTCTAGAGCCCCTGGAACTCTTGCCGTCCTTGGCCTGCTGCTTCTTGTTGGCCATCCTTTCCAGCGTGCGAGGTTCCTGCGCGTCAACGGTGCGCGTTGTCGTTTGGGTGGTGTTTGCTGCGGACGATACTAGCGGCTGTCGTCGGTGTCGAGAATCCTTTGCAGCTTGCTTGGCCGCTGTATGGTCGACGCCGCCGCAGCTGCAGTTCTCTTGCCAGCTGTGGGTTTGGCCGGGGAGGGAGTCGGTCGTGGCTGGAGTCGCTCGCTGCGTCTCGGCCGTGATGATGTACCTGCTGCGGGCGCGTCCGCCTGTGTCGTCAGACGCTTTCTCTTTTGTGCAGGCTGTCCCGCTGGGCCTACCTCGGTGTCTGCCACAGTTGCGAGCTGCAGCGCGTCTTGGTGGTCCTTGGCCAGCAGTGAGGATCGAGGAGCGCGGCTGTTGGCGCACGCTTTGGACACGCGCCGGCCCATGGCAAAAGGAGCCTTCAGGTAGCCATGAACCAGGTGTCGGTTTCCGGCCTAGTCGTAGAAAGGGTCGTGCAGGACGGACGTCGTGTTGTGGTTGTCGTGGCATGGCTGTGCGTTGCAGACAACCAGGCAGAAGTGCACTTTTGCGATGTTTGTGCAGAGTAGATGGTGGTTGTTGTGGAGGGGAAAGGCGCTATCTATGCGCTAGCTACATCAAAGTTTCAGGGGACGTCAGGGGGATCAGGGCGCCTAAAATGATTGGCCGTCGCAGCCCTAACAGTGCCCGATGTGCTTATCGACAGGGCTGAAACAAAGCAACTTGCAGCTGACTGAAATACCACGCTATTTTCTGTTTGTTTTTCTGTTTTTGTTCCTTTCCTTTTCCTCTTCCTTTTATTTTCCTTTTATTCTTTTACCTCATGTTTTCAGGTCAGGTTTCTCTTTCTCCCCTTTCACTCGGCCTTTCGCGCGATGATCTGTCCAACCACAGCTGTTAACTGCGTTATGTAAGCAGTGTATAGGGGCTGTCTCAGTTCTCCTTCAAAGTTGCTGCCTCGATGACAGACCAAAGCCAGTAAATGTTTCTGCATCCATTTATCACGATTACTATTATTTTCGACTCTTATTTCTTTTAATCCTTCTCCTTGTATTTCTTTGCGTACTCTCCATTTTCTGCTTTCCTCCCGCCCTCGCACTGCAGCAGACGCGCCATGCACCTACACGACCTCCCCGCCGAGCTGCTGGGCGAGATCCTGGAGGCTGCAAACGACCCAAACGACCTGCGCGCCCTGGTGGCCGCGTCCCCAAACTGTCTCCGGGTCTTCAATCTCTTCCGAGATCGCATCCTGCTGTCCGTCTGCTTGAATGCCGTCGAGCCCGAGGCACGCCCTGCAGCACTTGCCATTGGCCATGTTCCGTATATCAGGTCATACGACGATCTGCCACAGCAGCGGGGCCTTTCTCGACGAGTTTTTCGGCAAGAAGACGGTCTTCGACCCTCCATCCAGAGCATGGACATTGCTTCTTTCTGCGGCCTTGTCTGTCGCGTTGTCTACCTTGTCGACGACTACTCTGCCAGTGCATGGCGCCTGTTGCAGTCCAATGCCGACAAGGCGGGCAGCTCATTATCGCCTCTGAGCACGTCTTCTCCGTCGGAAAACGCCCTCGGAAGCGCCCTTGGACACACCCTCGGAAATTCCATGTTTAATGCTGTCTCGGGCCGAGCGGGCCGCCTTCCAGCGCGGGTTTTTCTTGTTCGAGCTCTTCGCCAGGACGTTCACGGGCGTACCGGCATAGCTTGTCTGAACGAGTCATTGGCGACGAAGCCCAGTGCAGCTTCTTCCTGTCGCGCGTGCAGCCGTGGGAGCTGGAGGCAATGGGCTGTGTCTTTCTCTACTACCAGCAAGTGATTTACAGGCACATTCGCCTCGTCGAAGACAATTTTGTGCAATGGGTCATGGAAGCGCCCAGTCTTTTCCGTCTGCCAACATTCGGACAGGCCATCGCCGCAGGAGATCAGAGAGCAGGCGAAAAGGACAAGGCAGTGGGCCGCCCGTCGACCGATGTCCAGGAGAAGCTGGCCGATGGGGACTGGAAGTTCTTTTACAAGCTCGACTACGAGCTGCAGCAGCAATTGACCTGTTCACCACCAGCCGCCGCGAGATATACGAGGTCACCGGCCTGTTTTCTCTCTTGACCAGTTTGCGTTCTCTTTTACGTCTACCGTCTGAATGCAGTCGGACGACGATCCAGCAGCACGGGTCAAGCTCGTTGTCGCGCGGATCTTAATTTTGGCGTAGGCAGCTTCTTTGACGTTGCCGCACACCTGGCACGAGCCCAGAACCCTTCGTTGCGTGGTGGACAATAGACAACCGCGACAACAACACCAGTGGTGCTGGCTTTTGCTCTGTTCCGGCCGAGTGAAGAGTTAGACTTTGAAGATGGGCGTCGAAGACGACCGGGGCACTCAACTGCGCCTTGCGGGAACGGGCATACGTCTTCTGGGATGCTGAGAGGCTGAAAGATGCAAAGACCGCGGGCAGTCTTTGGCAGGCTCGAGACTTGCCCCTAAGGAGACACGCCCAGCGGTACAACAACTACTTTGGCCCGAGCGTGCAGGAAGAGGCTGCACGATATCGGCATCCACCACAAGGACGCATACCCCCTCTTTACCAAAATCAGCGGGACTTCTCTGTACAGCGACTTGTACTCTTGACACAATGGCTCCGTGGCATCAATACGTCAAAACGAATCATGAGCTATGGGACGATGTCAAGTCAATCCTTCGTCCATTTTATGTTCCAAAAACCCACTGTGCACATTACCATAACCTCAACAAGTGCGTTCCGTATTCGGTTTTCTTAAGCTTTCGATGAATCCGTAGTCGTTGCCAGTCTCAGCGTACAGGTCCACTGCAGCCGGCATCCACGGAACTGCGTCTATTCCGGCTCCGTGCTGCCCGCCATCCAGGCGTTGATGGGCACAATCGACAAGGTATAATTTCAGGAGAGAGATGAGAGCCGCCGTTCTCAAGATAGAATTTCATTACCGGCATTTATATTCCATCTAAAAAAATACTACTCCCGCCTTCACATTAAATAGCCTTTATGTCCAGACGAGCTGCCTTCTCGCCCTCGACCGACTCGTCCACTGCACTCCCGGTCTGGCTGCCCGTCGTGGTGGCGTCGCCGTGCAGCACTTTCTCGGCCGCCAGCTCATCGCTCTCTTCGCGCGTGCGCACCGTCGCCGCGACCAGCGCGTCCGACGCGGGAAACACTTTGCTCAGCGCCGTGTACGCCACAATGCTCACCACAAAGCCGTACAGCCAGTCAAACTTGTACAGGTGCTTGGCGCCGTCGAAATGACAATGTGCGTGCCGCTGGTGCTGCCCACGGCATAGATGAGGCCGGGCATGCAGGGCCCAATGGCCAGCAGCAGCGTCAGCAGGGCGCGCCAGTTGACGCCGCCCACGGTACCGGTAGCGGCCGTGGGGGTCGTAGAGCGCGGGCACGTCGACGTGGCGGCACTTGACGACCCAGTAGTCGGCGGCCATGATGCCGGCAATGGGCGCCAAGAGCATGCCCAGCGTGTAGAACCGTCGGGATAAAGGGCAGCTGCACGTACTGGCCGCGATTGGTCCTGGCATAGCGCGAAAAGTCGGGGATGTTGCACGCCAGCGTGGCCAGGCAGCCGGACACGGACGACATGCTCGATAGAAACTGCCAGGCCTTGGCGGAGCCGGTCAGCGCCGCCGGCTGAGAAAAACACGGGGCCCGCGCCGCCGGCCTTGTGCACACACCAGGCCATGGTGGCCAGCGCGGCCGTGGGCGTGATGACCAGCTTGGCAAGAAAGAGGGGCCGCAGCTTCTGGGGCGGAATCAGAAACAGCGGAAGCTGGATCAGCTAGAACAGCAGGAAAACTGATCATGCCCTCCGTGGTGATGCCCATGTCGGTGGAAATGTGGTTCGGGATGCGCGCGCGTACGACGGCCAGATGGCCTGGATCATGACGGTCACGGCCATGGAGCCGTTGGTCGTCACGCTGTCGACCAGAACATGGCCAGGATGCACCGCGAGACAACGGCAAGTAGCCCAGGTAGTAGCCAAACGAGGCCCGCACAATCACGGAAAAGGGCACGTGCAGATCCGCACCGATAGCGCCGTTTGAGCACCATGGGAATGGACGTGCAAAACGCGCCCACCACGACGGCCGGGATAGCCTCGCGCCAGCTCAGATCCGCGCTCAGCATGCTGCCGCCGGTCTGCCAGCTGCCCAGGCTGACGACCTACGTGGCCCAGTAGGTCATCCAGTGTAGGCGGACCAAGTCTAGTCTTCCGGCGCCACAGGGTCCATGTCCCGGTTGGACCAGACATGCTCGGGTGCCACAGTAGAGGGCTCCCTGGGCAGCTCCCAGGCCGAGAGGGAGGTGCAGCGGGCCTTGACCGTTGCCTTGGACGGGAGGAAGCCCATGTTGGGGGTGGGGGGCTAACGAGCAATCTGAACAGATATGAAGAGGAAGAAAAAGTAAAGGTGTGAGAATAAAAAAAAAGTCGAGAAACAAAGTGGGAGCAGGGCAAAGAGACAAAAAGGTGAAGGTGCCACGGAAGAGACAACACACGGTCTCGACAGAGATGCGAGGCCCTGGATATACATCTGAGATGATGCGAGTTGACCTTGCTGGTTGACGTATTCCGGAGGTGGATGAGTGTGTCTACACGTTTATGTATGTCCAAGATAACGGTACTAATTGCAATGCATGACATCCGGGCGAAACTAGATATTGTCTGGGGAGATTGGAGGGTGAATTGCCGCCGTGCTGATTGGCAAGGATGTAGTTTGGATGATATCGAGGATGTGAGAGCCATAGGCGAGAAAGATGCACAATCAATATGGACGAGATGGGCAACGGGCAAGATAGCAGGGTCATCTCGACGGGGTATGCGTCCACTCATGGAGTCGCTGGCCGAAGACAGAATCAGAGGTGCGTATTCTTCGCGGATGAGATTGTCTTGATAACAGTGTTTTCTGGTCGCTGTTTTTAATCTACTTAGTCCCTAGGGGTCTTTCAGGGCCTTAATACGGCCTGTCAGCGGGCCGTGGCAGGCAGTTAGCGGCGCTTGCCGGGGCGATGCGGCGCTAGCGAGACTCGACCGCGGCCGAGATTGCGGCATACGTTACCAGCGGCCGATAATCAGACAATGCCCTGCCGTTCGTAGGAGTACTTTTCGGTTGCCGTGGGGCCGTCGAGAAGGGGTCAGGTCATCTCATAGCGCTTTTAAGAAGCTTCATCTCTACTCAACGTCGCGGAAAGACAGTCAATAAAAAGAAAACAAAAACAAAAAATGACAAGTTGAAATAATTCACCACAAAGAGCAACCACCGCAATGTCCACCACGACCACAACCGCACCAGCCACCGTCCTGGCCAACATCCAGGACCCGGACGACACCAAAAATGTCTACTACCAGTCGGGTGGCTACCGCCTGTTGCGGCCCGTTCTCATAGGTGCCCAGGTCAAACGCACCTTTGACGCCATTCCCACCGTGGACGTCTCCAACATTTTCTCGCCAGATCTCAATGTGCGCAAGGCCATTGCCGCCGAGGTGGGCTTTTTCTATGCCTCCAACCCGCCAGTGTCAAAAGACAAGATGGTGAGCACCGCCTTTCTCGCAAAGAACAAAAAACGCTGAAGCAATTGAAGCAACTGAAACAGCATCACTAACACCGCCGTGACGCCGCAATGGACATGGTCAGGCCGTTTTTCCGCCTGCCGCAGGACGAGCTCCTCCAGCTGCACGTCGACAACAGCCAGGGCGTCAAGGGCTACCTGCCATTTACTTTCCGCGACGGCCGCCGCTGACGGACGAGGAGCTAACGTTTGACCTGGTGACGCAGCCGCTGGCGACGATCGAGAAGCAGTATGCAAAGGAGTAAGGACGTAACTAGGATCGACTGCAAGCGGGATTGGCTCTGGTATTTATTTCTAATGTTGCTTGTCAGATCAGAACGAACAGATCCCCAGCGGCATCTCTCAAGGTTCAAGAGCAGAGATAAAAACAGAGATAAAGCCGAGATAAAATCAATAAATCATTAAATTGTTAATGAATATTTCGAGTTCGAGTAGCTTTTTTTTTTAAAAAAAAAGCTTGTTGTCACTGAAATGCCATTCACGTCCCCGTCAAATCTCATTCCATTCAGCATCGAGCCGAACCACCAGGGCATAAACAGCTCGTCGTCACCCGCCGACACTACTACCGGCAGGCCTCGGCTGGAACGCCTCTAGCTTGCGAGTTCAGCAGGGCCAGGGCAAAGTCGGGCGGGCTGTGGCTGCGGTTGTCGTTCGTTGGCGTCGCTGTCGTCGCGGTCGTCGTTGGTGTTGGTGCCGGCAGCGGTGCTGCAACGACGACGGGCCGCGCACCTCGCTCTGTTCTGGGGCCCAGGTTAGCCGGGCATTCTCCTTCTCCATCCATATCAATGTCCCTTGCAAGTTGAGCAATCTCGTGCGGATCTAGACGCCGGTAGCTATGTTTTGTTTGCCGCCAGGCTTCGTGTTTGTCGTATGCAGCAGGTGCTGATGATGCGGATGCCGCGGTCGACAATTGAGTTGGGCCGTGGACGTGCCCGCAGCACGGCCAGACAGCTGTGCACCAGAGTCGACGTTCTGGTGAACGATGCGTGGAGAGTGAGGATGATGCACCCGCTGATGGCGTGCGTCGCGGATGCTCCAGATCTCACTGTCGCTTGTGTCAGGGGCGGCGGTGAGCGTAGACGGAGACGACGTGGTGTCGAGGTAGGACCGCAGAATCTTGGCGGGCGGCTGCCAGACAGGCAAACCGCGAGTTAGTGGTAGCGTTTGTCCTGGAAGCTCCGGCAGAAAAACGTGCAGTGGATCATGACGCGCTGGTGCCAGCTGGTGCTGACGAGGGCGCGCCACTGGGCCGACGGCGACGAAGATGAGGAAGCGGAGGTCGTTTCGCCCTTGGAGAACTCGTCAATCTCGCCCATGGCCGCCTCAAGACGACGGTTCGGCTGCCAGGACGCGGTCGAAGCAAGCAGACACCACGCTGGACGTGCTGGTCTCGGTGTCTGTCCTCGCGTTGGCATGGCCTATGCATGTACGGCACGCAGCTCGTCAAACAGGCCGCGGTAGATGCGGACGTCAGGCAAAATAGAAAGATCATGTAGGTGCTTTGTGTCTGGACGGAGAGCGGGCAGTCCTGCATCGGCGTGGTCGTGCCGGGCACCGCGGAGACGATGCCGTCAAAGTCCTCGCGGCAATTGGCCGGCACGGGCGTCGAGTTGTGCTCGGGGACAATCGCGTAAGCCTTTTTCGAGGCAATGAGGTTACCAGTCCTGGGTGCACAGGAAGCACCAGATGCGCTGGCGGACTTGGCGGTCGACAGACCCTGCAAAAGAGAGGGCCGCGGCCGGGGGCGTCGTTGTCGGATGGTCCGACGATGAGATGGAACGGTGGCCGAGGCCCTGGCCCATGGTGTTGGCGCAGGCCAGAAGAACCTTGATACGGCGGGTGTTCCTGAACGGGGTAAAGATCATTAGCATATTTTTTGTGATATATTGTAGATCGAGAACGGAAGAGACGTCATACCCAAAAGCGTGTGCAGCCAAGACAAGAACATATATTGCTTGGAGAGAGTAGACTGTGCTGTGTTAGTGTTGTTGCATACGATGGGCTGCTGCCGGAAATCAAAGAAGCAGAGCAACGTCACAGGGAGACAGGGAGACCGAGACCGAGAAACTCACTCGACTGCACGACAATGAAATCGGGGCATTGATGGCCTCCACGGTCAGCTGGTACAGCGCTCTCGCCACGGCATAGCCCTCGTTCAATCCCAGCTGCCGGTGCTCCCGCCCGCCCATGTAGTAGACGCCGGTGCAGGGCACGGCACAGTACAGCGATACCCAGGCTGTGTCGCTTTTGCAAAGAGCACGTGCTTCCTCCAGCTGGCCGTAGAACAGCCGCCTCGCAGTCCCGCGCAAAGAGGGGCATGTAGAACCGTAGACCACATTGTGCATACACGCTACGTGCCGCTGGTGGAAAAGGACAATGGCACGGGCTTGCTGTGGTGTCAGCAGCAAGGCCAGCTCGTCGAGGAGGGTGCGAGCGGGTGATGGCGGCGGCGGTCGACTGTTGGACGGGGCTGCGGACCGGTGCGGAACTGGTCCCGTGTGACCTGCATTGCTGTCTTTGTCGCTCCCGGCGTGTCTGCTGTATCCACTGTCGAGCCCGTCTGTGTGCTGATGGTGCTCCCGATAGCTGGTTCCGCGGCCTGGCTCCTGGTGGTGTGTGCCGCAAGCAAGGCACTCGAGCGACATGGCCGTTTCGACGGCAAGGTCTGTCTGCTCGGTGTCTGCTGGCGAGAAGCTACGTGAAGCAGGTGGTTCGACGTTGAGTGGAGAATTGTCGTCGTCGACAGTGGTATCAGCTTCTTCCACGACAGGCTCCACGGACTCCACGGACTCCACGGACTCCGCCTGCCTTCTACGCCGCCGGGCTGCCGGCTGCCTCGCCCCCGGCGTCCGCCGGCTCAGTACGACGGCTTCGCGTGGCATTGTACGGCAGTCCTTCGTGCTCGGTGCAGTGGCACAGGAACTGTCTTGGAGCAGCGCAGTTTCCGGCGGGTGCAGAAGACGCACGACTGCGGGCGCGTTGCGTGACGCGGCGAGATGGTGTCGTCGACGCAGTGGAGGGATATGCTGGCGGCGACCGACGATGGAGGGAGAGTGCCGGCCGCATGAGGAGTGGTTTGGCTGTTGAGTTGCTGGTCGCCGATGGTCGTTGTAGTGTTTCTGGTTGATATCCAGTCAAAGGACTGCCAATCAGACTCAGATACACTACTCGTCCAGAAACACGCCACGTTTGGTCTCGCCCCGTTTGTCAAGAGTGAGGATAGACGGATGATGCCCCTGCGGATATCCTTTATCAGTTTAGAATGCAGCAAAGTGGAGAGTCCAGTCGTCGCGTATTAGTCGAGGGCCTCTTCGAGACGCGAGTCTGCTCGGAGGGAGAGCAGAGGAACACAGTCTGCTTGCTATGTCCATGTTTGACTTTGAGGAGGAGGTTTTGCCGCTTGCAACAACTAGGCATGGACAGTTAATATGCTTGATTTTTGTGGCGTCGTGAAGAGGTCACCCCGGTAAGCAAAAAACAGTCGGGATTCAGTCTGGGCGAAATACGGCCAAGGCTAGCCTCTCTAACAATCGGATTCATCCACCGCTGGCCCCGTCGGGACGCCAAGCGCCGTCATGCCGTGGCTATCTTGCCGCAATCGACGAGGGTACGTCCCAACAAAATTAGAACGACTGGATGCAGTGTTGCTAACATGGACACTGTAGGACAAGGTCCTGACGGCCCCAACACACCTTGCCGAGGTTGGTAAGAAGTAGGAGTGTGTCGAGGTGAGAGGGTCAGCTTCAGCATTTGAACAATGGTCTCCTGGCTCCTGGGACAGTTTATTTTCTATTTGAAGCTATCTCTGTTTGGGTATTTTTTTCTCTTTCTCTTTTCCTTTTCTGCCTTTTTTGCCTGCTTTCTCTTTTTTTTTTTTTTTTTTACCCGCCTTTATATAGAACCGTTTGCTTTCCTTTCCAATCACGTTTTCCTTTTTTTACATGTCCCAAGAGAGTGAGAGCTGCGCTCTCTTCAAGCAGCCGGCCCGCCGAGGTCCAGACGCATCTGCGCCGCACCGGCCACGGGCGACGCAAACCGCCGCCGGTCCTTGACAAACAGCTCGTTGGCCACGGCAAAGTCGCGTGCGGCCGCGTCATTGAGCGAACCCGTCTTGATCAGTGTGACCGATCCAAGCGACGCTGGCTGCGAGAACAGGCTGGTGCCGCAGTTGCCCGCAAAAGCCCAGCACATGGTTCTGGCCGGAGGCGCCCTTGCGTGCAAAGCGGACAGGCGTGCCGCTGGTGATCTTGAAGGCATCCGTCGGGATGGCAATGTTGGTGCTGAAGCCGGAACCGCCCCATTTCTGGCAGTCGATGCAGTGGCAAAGATGGCAGTTGTGACAGGATTGCCTGGCGAGGAGAGAAGACGTGGTTAGTAGGTTCACGGTGTGTCGAGAGAATACAAGGGGAGAAATGATGAAAAATGATGAAAAATGAAAAAAACTTACCAGAAAAACTCGTAGGCGATTTGCCCGCAAATGCAGCTTCCAGAAGGCATTGTTTGCTATTTTGGTGTTGAGGTGCGAGGTGCTTTTAAAAGAGGTGATGCAGTGGTGTTGCTGTTTGCGCTGTGTTGTGATGAGTTTGAGGTTTCTTATTCCTGATGTGAGTAACGACACTCTTTTATACTTTTTCGATGCCACTATGTTGCCTATCAATGACGCAGTCATTCCATACGCAACGGTCTGCAAGAGATGCCTCGTTTGGAATCATCTCGGACAATATAGGACGTATTTGTCGACTCCAGCGTCATATCGGTGAATCTGACAGTCTTCCTGCATGATAATCTAATCTCGTACGCCCTTTGACATGTCGTGACGTTGTTGGCAGGAGGCACAACTGCTTCGCTTTGAAGCGATGCTGGGAACGGATTTGGTCTGGCGATGCGATGCTCGACGTAAATTGCCCAAACGGGTATTAGCGTCTCCACAGACATCGCCAATCACCGAGCATCTTCCAGCATCGAGACATCATCCACGTTGAAGACCGGAGGTATCTCCCCATTTAGGAGGCATCGATTCCAAATATTTCCTTGTGTCTATCAATTGTCATGGCAAGGGCGTAGAAAGGGATGTAAAACGTATCACAATGACGATATGGCTGTCAAGATGCGGCTGTTTACTTTGCAACTCGCTAAAACAAGCCATATTATAGAAAAAATGACGGAAGAAAGTAGAATACAAGTATAGAATACGTTATTTGACCGTAAGCTGACCTTGAGCCGATCATAAATTGACCACATAACCCCATCCGACTGCTGTTCCAGCTCCTGTTGTAGGACTCTTGTCAAACAAGCCAAAGTTGCAGCACACATCTCACTACAGTATGCCCGGCCCCGTCTACCATCCTGTCGCAACTGGCATTGCCAGCGACACTGTCACACAGCACTGCTGGCCCTGCCAGTATCGTTCTCTGGGGCGGCTGGTTCTGTCCTTTTACACAGAGGACATGGGCCGCGCTCGAAGCAAGGCATCCCCTACCAGTACCGAGAAGTCAATCCTTACCTCAAAGAGAAGGATGTTTATTGGTGAGCCGCCCTTTTGTCTCCATCTTTCGTCTTTGGCTTATTTGTTTCTCTCCTTCAAAAAAAAACGAAACCGATTAACACCTTCCTCTAGACATCAGCCCGCACGGCTTGACGCCAGGCCTCCAAGTCGACGGCCGGCCACTCCACGACTCGACGGTGATCAACGAGTTTCTCGAAGAAAGCCGGCTCCGCGCTGGGTGCACATCCTGCAGTGCCGTCTCTCTGGCCAAACAGCGGCGACGGTCCCTACGAGAAAGCCCGCGCCCGGCTGTGGATCGACCATGTCAACAAGGCTGCTGTGCCGGCCCTTTATTCGCCTGCTGCAGGCTGCATCGCCCCCGTCCCAAGCTGGCAGCCCTCGCCGCGTGGACCACAGCCTTGGACCATATCACTGCGCACTGCCAAGGGCCGTTTTTCTTTGCAACGAGATCTCGCTCGTCGATCTGGCCATTGCACCGTGGGCTGTCCGGGACTTTATTCTCTGCGAGAAGCGCGGGTTCCGCCGTGATCAGGTCTCCGGCTGGACAGCCTGGGCCGAGGCCCTCGACGAGAGACACCCGGCGTGCAGCGAACAACGAGCGTATGTTGCTTTTCCTTTCCCCGCGTGCGACACATACACAAAAAGAAACAAATTGGCTGACATGTGACACGAGTAGAACCGCCGACAAAGTATCTTGAGTTCAACCAGACATTTATGCGAAACCCGAAGACCACAGTGCTGTCGCAAAGGCAGCGCGAGCTGGAGAGCAGATAATCTAAAGAAGCTGGGGGTTTTGAAATGCTGCTAGTCTAGCGTGGGCCGACTTTTTCTTAATTGATTTTACTGCAATGTGTACTTTTGAGTTCTTTTCTTTGATTTAGTTGGAGGG